>OU744339.1:56863878-56984186 GCA_916610165.2 Gymnosoma rotundatum
AAGGATATTAAACGAACAAAATGCGCTAGGCTGTAAGAAAATCTATGCAGTGGTTCTAGAGATATCTGCGTTGGTGTTGAAAAGTTATCAGGTAACTGATTTCGGTAAGGATACATGAAAGTGGCATGCGTGTGGCTTTTACTTGGAAACTTAAAAATATTTCTAAATTGAGCTTACACATACTGAAAAAGGGATAATTAACAAACAAAATGCGCTAGGCTGTAAGAATATCTATGCTGTGGTTCCAGAGATATCTGCGTTGGTGTTGAAAAGTTATCAGGTAACTGATTTCGGTAAGAATACATGAAAGTGGCATGCGAGTGGCTTTTACTTGGAAACTTAAAAATATTTCAAAATTGAGCTTACACATTCTGAAAGAGGGATATTAAAAGAACAAAATGCGCTAGGCTGTAAGAATATCTATGCAGTGGTTCCAGAGATATCTGCGTTGGTGTTGAAAAGTTATCAGGTAACTGATTTCGGTAAGAATACATGAAAGTGGCATGCGTGTGGCTTTTACTTGGAAATTTAAAAATATTTCTAAATTAAGCTTAAACATTCTGATAGAGGGATATTATAGAAACAAAATGCGCTAGGTTGTAAGAAAATTTATGTAGTGGTTCCAAGGATATCTGCGTTGGTGTTGAAAAGTTATCAGGTACCTGATTTCGGTAAGAGTACATGAAAGTGGCATGCGAGTGGCTTTTACTTGGAAACTTAATAATATTTCTAAATTGAGCTTACACATTCTGATAGACGGATACTAGAGGAATAAAATGCGCTAGGCTGTAAAAAAATCTATGCAGAAAAGTAATCAGGAAACTGGTTTCGGTAAAAAATGCAAAAAATTGGCTTGCGAGTGGCTTTTACTTGGAAACTTAAAACTATTTCTAAACTAAGCTTACACGTTCTAAAAGAGGGATACTGGAGGAACAAAATGCGCTAGGTTGTAAGAAAATCTAAGCAGTGGTTCCACAGATATCTTTGTTGGTTTTGAAAAGTAATCAGGAAACTGATTTCGGTAAAAACTTCTATTTCTAAATTGAGCTTACACATTCTGAAAGAGGGATATTAAACGAACAAAATGCGCTAGGCTGTAATAATATCTATGCAGTGGGTCCAGAGATATCTGCATTGGTGTTAAAAAATTAACAGGTAACGGATTTCGGTTAGAATACATGAAAGTGGCATGCGAGTGGCTTTGACTTGGAAACTTAAAAATATTTCTAAATTGAGCTTACACATTCTGAAAGAGGGATCTTAAAAGAACAAAATGCGCTGGGCTGTAAGAATATCTATGCAGTGGTTCCAGAGATAACTGCGTTGGTGTTGAAAAGTTATCAGGTAACTGAATTCGGTAAGAATACATGAAAGTGGCATGCGAGTGGCTTTTACATGGAAACTTAAAAATATTTCTAAATTCAGCTTACACATTCTGAAAGAGGGATATTAAACGAACAAAATGTGCTAGGCTGTAATAATATCTATGCAGAGATATCTGCGTTGGTGTTGAAAAGTTATCAGGTAACTGAATTCGGTAAGAATACATGAAAGTGGCATGCGAGTGGCTTTTACTTGGAAACTTAAAAATATTTCTAAATTGAGCTTACACATTCTGAAAGAGGGATATTAAACGAACAAAATGCGGTAGGCTGTAATAATATCTATGCAGTGGGTCCAGAGATATCTGCATTGGTGTTGAAAAGTTATCAGGTAACGGATTTCGGTTAGAATACATGAAAGTGGCATGCGAGTGGCTTTTACTTGGAAACTTAAAAATATTTCTAAATTGAGCTTACACATTCTGAAAGAGGGATCTTAAAAGAACAAAATGCGCTGAGCTGTAAGAATATCTATGCAGTGGTTCCAGAGATAACTGCGTTGGTGTTGAAAAGTTATCAGGTAACTGAATTCGGTAAGAATACATGAAAGTGGCATGCGAGTGGCTTTTACATGGAAACTTAAAAATATTTCTAAATTCAGCTTACACATTCTGAAAGAGGGATATTAAACGAACAAAGTGTGCTAGGCTGTAATAATATCTATGCAGAGATATCTGCGTTGGTGTTGAAAAGTTATCAGGTAACTGAATTCGGTAAGAATACATGAAAGTGGCATGCGAGTGGCTTTTACTTGGAAACTTAAAAATATTTCTAAATTGAGCTTACACATTCTGAAAGAGGGATATTAAATGAACAAAATGCGCTAGGCTGTAATAATATCTATGCTGTGGTTCTAGAGATATCTGCGTTGGTGTTGAAAAGTTATCAGGTAACTGAATTCGGTAATACATGAAAGTGGCAGGCGAGTGGCTTTTACATGGAAACTTAAAAATATTTCTAAATTCAGCTTACACATTCTGAAAGAGGGAAATTAAACGAACAAAATGTGCTAGGCTGTAATAATATCTATGCAGTGGTTCCAGAGATATCTGCGTTGGTGTTGAAAAGTTATCAGGTAACTGAATTCGGTAAGAATACATGAAAGTTTCATGCGAGTGGCTTTTACTTGGAAACTTAAAAATATTTCTAAATTGAGCTTACACATTCTGATAGAAGGATACTAGAGGAACAAAATGCGCTAGTCTGTAAGAAAATCTATGCAGTGGTTTCAGAGATATCTGCGTTGGTGTTGAAAAGTTATCAGGTAACTGAATTCGGTAAGAATACATGAAAGTGGAATGCGAGTGGCTTTTACTTGGAAACTTAAAAATATTTCTAAATTGGGCTTACACATCCTGAAAGAGGGATATTAAACGAACAAAATGCGCTAGGCTGTAATAATATCTATTCAGTGGTTCCAGAGATATCTACGTTGGTGTTGAAAAGTTATCAGGTAACTGATTTCGGTAAGAATACATGAAAGTGGCATGTGAATGGCTTTTACTTGGAAACTTAAAAATATTTCTAAATTGAGCTAACACATTCTGATAGAGGGATACCAGAGGAACAAAATGCGCTAGTCTGTAAGAAAATCTATACAGTGGTTCCAGAGATATCTGCGTTGGTGTTGCAAAAATATCAGGTAACTGATTTCGGTAAGAATACATGAAAGTGACATGCGTGTGGCTTTTACTTGGAAACTTAAAAATGTTTCTAAATTGAGCTTACACATTCTGAAAGGCGGATATTCAACGAACAAAATGCGCTAGGCTATAAGAATATCTATGCAGTGGTTCCAGAGATATCTGCGTTGGTGTTGAAAAGTTATCAGGTAACTGATTTCGGTAAGAATACATGAAAGTGGCATGCGTGTGGCTTTTACCTGGAAACTTAAAAATATTTCTAAATTGAGCTTACACATTCTGATAGAAGGATACTAGAGGAACAAAATGCGCTAGGCTGTAAGAAAATCTATGAAGTGGTTCCAGAGATATCTGCGTTGGTGTTGAAAAGTTATCAGGTAACTGATTTCGGTAAGAATACATGAAAGTGGCATGCGTGTGGCTTTTACCTGGAAACTTAAAAATATTTCTAAATTGAGCTTACACATTCTGATAGAAGGATACTAGAGGAACAAAATGCGCTAGGCTGTAAGAAAATCTATGCAGTGGTTTCAGAGATATCTGCGTTGGTGTTGAAAAGTTATCAGGTAACTGAATTCGGTAAGAATACATGAAAGTGGCATGCGAGTGGCTTTTACTTGGAAACTTAAAAATATTTCTAAATTGGGCTTACACATCCTGAAAGAGGGATATTAAACGAACAAAATGCGCTAGGCTTTAATAATATCTACTCAGTGGTTCCAGAGATATCTACGTTGGTGTTGAAAAGTTATCAGGTAACTGATTTCGGTAAGAATACATGAAAGTGGCATGTGAATGGCTTTTACTTGGAAACTTAAAAATATTTCTAAATTAAGCTTAAACATTCTGATAGAGGGATATTATAGAAACAAAATGCGCTAGGTTGTAAGCAAATTTATGTAGTGGTTCCAGGGATATCTGCGTTGGTGTTGAAAAGTTATCAGGTACCTGATTTCGGTAAGAATACATGAAAGTGGCATGCGTGTGACTTTTACTTGGAAACTTAATAATATTTCTAAATTGAGCTTACACATTCTGATAGAGGGATACTAGAGGAACAAATTGCGCTAGGCTGTAAGAAAATCTATGAAGTGGTTCCAGAGATATCTGCGTTGGGGTTGAAAAGTTATCAGGTAACTGATTTCGGTAAGAATACATGAAAGTGGCATGCGAGTGGCTTTTACTTGGAAACTTAAAAATATTTCTAAATTAAGCTTAAACATTCTGATAGAGGGATATTATAGTAACAAAATGCGCTAGATTGTAAGAAAATTTATGTAGTGGTTCCAGGGATATCTGCGTTGGTGTTGAAAAGTTATCAGGTACCTGATTTCGGTAAGAATACATGAAAGTGGCATGCGTGTGACTTTTACTTGGAAACTTAATAATATTTCTAAATTGAGCTTCACATTCTGATAGAGGGATACTAGAGGAACAAAATGCGCTAGGCTGTAAGAAAATCTATGAAGTGGTTCCAGAGATATCTTTGTTGGTGTTGAAAAGTAATCAGGAAACTGGTTTCGGTAAAAAATGCAAGAAATTGGCTTGCGAGTGGCTTTTACTTGGAAACTTAAAAATATTTCTAAATTAAGCTTACACGTTCTAAAAGAGGGATACTGGAGGAACAAAATGCGCTAGGTTGTAAGAAAATTTATGCAGTGGTTCCAAAGATATCTTTGTTGGTGTTGAAAAGTAATCAGGAAACTGATTTCGGTAAAAACTGCATGACATTGGCTTGCGAGTGGCTTCTACTTGGAAACTTAAAAATATTTCTAAATTGACCTTACACATTCTGAAGGAGGGATATGAAACGAACAAAATGCGCTAGGCTGTAAGAAAATATATGCAGTGGTTCCAAAGATACCTGCGCTAATCTGTAAGAAAATCTATGCAGTGGTTCCAGAGATATCTGCGTTGGTGTTGAAAAGTTATCAGGTAACTGAATTCGGTAAGAATACATGAAAGTGGCATGCGAGTGGCTTTTACTTGAAAACTTAAAAATATTTCTAAATTGAGCTTACACATCCTGAAAGAGGGATATTAAACGAACAAAATGCGCTAGGCTGTAAGAAAATATATGCAGTGGTTCCAGAGATATCTGCGTTGGTGGTGAAAAGTTATCAGGTAACTGATTTCGGTAAGAATACATGAAAGTAACATGCGTGTGGCTTTTACCTGGAAACTTAAAAATATTTCTAAATTGAGCTTACACATTCTGATAGACGGATACTAGAGGAACAAAATGCGCTAGTCTGTAAGAAAATCTACGCAGTGGTTTCAGAGATATCTGCGTTGGTGTTGAAAAGTTATCAGGTAACTGAATTCGGTAAGAATACATGAAAGTGGCATGCGAGTGGCTTTTACTTGGAAACTTAAAAATATTTCTAAATTGAGCTCACACATACTGAAAGAGGGATATTAAACGAACAAAATGCGCTAGGCTGTAATAATATCTATTCAGTGGTTCCAGAGATATCTACGTTGGTGTTGAAAAGTTATCAGGTAACTGATTTCGGTAAGAATACATGAAAGTGGCATGTGAATGGCTTTTACTTGGAAACTTAAAATTATTTCTAAATTGAGCTTACACATTCTGATAGAGGGATACCAGAGGAACAAAATGCGCTAGTCTGTAAGAAAATCTATACAGTGGTTCCAGAGATATCTGCGTTGGTGTTGAAAAAATATCAGGTAACTGATTTCGGTAAGAATACATGAAAGTGGCATGCGAGTGGCTTTTACTTGGAAACTTAAAAATGTTTCTAAATTGAGATTACACATTCTGAAAGAGGGATATTCAACCAACAAAATGCGCTCGGCTATAAGAATATCTATGCATTGGTTCCAGAGATATCTGCGTTGGTGTTGAAAAGTTATAAGGTAACTGATTTCGGTAAGAACACATGAAAGTGGCATGCGTGTGGCTTTAACTTGGAAACTTAAAAATATTTCAAAATTGAGCTTACAGATTCTGAAAGAGGGATAATTAACGAACAAAATGCGCCAGACTGTAAGAAAATCTATGCAGTAGTTCCAGAGATATCTGCGTTGGTGTTGAAAAGTTATCAGGTAACTGATTTCAGTAAGAATACATGAAAGTGGCATGCGTGTGGCTTTTACTCGGAAACTTAAAAATATTTCTAAATTAAGCTTAAACATTCTGATAGAGGGATATTATAGAAACAAAATGCGCTAGGTTGTAAGAAAATTTATGTAGTGGTTCCAGGGATATCTGCGTTGGTGTTGAAAAGTTATCAGGTACCTGATTTCGGTAAGAATACATGAAAGTGGCATGCGTGTGACTTTTACTTGGAAACTTAATAATATTTCTAAATTGAGCTTACACATTCTGATAGAGGGATACTAGAGGAACAAAATGCGCTAGGCTGTAAGAAAATCTATGCAGTGGTTCCAGAGATATCTTTGTTGGTGTTGAAAAGTAATCAGGAAACTGGTTTCGGTAAAAAATGCAAGAAATTGGCTTGCGAGTGGCTTTTACTTGGAAACTTAAAAATATTTCAAATTAAGCTTACACGTTCTAAAAGAGGGATACTGGAGGAACAAAATGCGCTAGGTTGTAAGAAAATCTATGCAGTGGTTCCAGAGATATCTTTGTTGGTGTTGAAAAGTAATCAGGAAACTGATTTCGGTAAAAACTGCATGAAATTGGCTTGCGAGTGGCTTCTACTTGGAAACTTAAAAATATTTCTAAATTGACCTTACACATTCTGAAGGAGGGATATGAAACGAACAAAATGCGCTAGGCTGTAAGAAAATATATGCGGTGGTTCCAAAGATACCTGCGCTAATCTGTAAGAAAATTTATGCAGTGGTTCCAGAGGTATCTGCGTTGGTGTTGAAAAGTTATCAGGTAACTGAATTCGGTAAGAATACATGAAAGTGGCATGCGAGTGGCTTTTACTTGGAAACTTAAAAATATTTCTAAATTGAGCTTACACCTTCTGAAAGAGGGATATTAAACGAACAAAATGCGCTAGGCTGTAATAATATCTATGCAGTGGGTCCAGTGATGTCTGCATTGGTGTTGAAAAGTTATCAGGTAACGGATTTCGGTAAGAATACATGAAAGTGGCATGCGAGTGGCTTTTACTTGGAAACTTAAAAATATTTCTAAATTAAGCTTACACTTCCTGATAGAGGGAAACTAGAGGAACAAAATGCGTTAGGCTGTAAGAAAATCTATGCAGTGGTTCCAGAGATATCTTTGTTGGTGTTGAAAAGTAAGCAGGAAACTGATTTCGGTAAAAAATGCATGAAATTGGCTTCAGAGTGGCTTTTACTTGGAAACTTAAAAATATTTCTAAATTGAGCTTACACATTCTGAAAGAGGGATATTAAACGAACAAAATGCGCTAGGCTGTAAGAATGTCTATGCAGTGGTTCCAGACATATCTGCGTTGGTGTTGAAAAGTTATCAGGTAACTGATTTCGGTAAGAATACATAAAAGTGGCATGCGTGTGGCTTTTACTTGGAAACTTAAAAATATTTCTAAATTGAGCTTACACACTCTGAAAAAGGGATATTAAACGAACAAAATGCGATAGGCTGTAAGAATATCTATGCAGTGGTTCCAGTGATATCTGCGTTGTTATTGAAAAGTTATCAGGTAACTTATTTCGGTAAGAGTACATGAAAGTGGCAAGCGAGTGGCTTTTACTTGGAAACTTAAAAATGTTTCTAAATTGAGCTTACACATTCTGAAAGACGGATATTCAACGAACAAAATGCGCTAGGCTATAAGAATATCTATGCAGTGGTTCCAGAGATATCTGCGTTGGTGTTGAAAAGTTATAAGGTAACTGATTTCGGTAAGAACACATGAAAGTGGCATGCGTGTGGCTTTAACTTGGAAACTTAAAAATATTTCTAAATTGAGCTTACACATTCTGATAGAGGGATACCAGAGGAACAAAATGCGCTAGGCTGTAAGAAAATCTATGCAGTGGTTCCAGAGATATCTGCGTTGGTGTTGAAAAGTTATCAGGTAACTGATTTCGGTAAGGATACATGAAAGTGGCATGCGTGTGGCTTTTACTTGGAAACTTAAAAATATTTTTAAATTGAGCTTACACATACTGAAAAAGGGATAATTAACAAACAAAATGCGCTAGGCTGTAAGAATATCTATGCAGTGGTTCCAGAGATATCTGCGTTGGTGTTGAAAAGTTATCAGGTAACTGATTTCGGTAAGAATACATGAAAGTGGCATGTGAATGGCTTTTACTTGGAAACTTAAAAATATTTTTAAATTGAGCTTACACATTCTGATAGAGGAATACCAGAGGAACAAAATGCGCTAGTCTGTAAGAAAATCTATACAGTGGTTCCAGAGATATCTGCGTTGGTGTTGAAAAAATATCAGGTAACTGATTTCGGTAAGGATACATGAAAGTGGCATGCGTGTGGCTTTTACTTGGAAACTTAAAAATATTTCTAAATTGAGCTTACACATACTGAAAAAGGGATAATTAACAAACAAAATGCGCTAGGCTGTGAGAATATCTATGCAGTGGTTCCAGAGATATCTGCGTTGGTGTTGAAAAGTTATCAGGTAACTGATTTCGGTAAGAATCCATGAAAGTGGCATGCGAGTGGCTTTTACTTGGAAACTTAAAAATATTTCTAAATTGAGCTTACACATTCTGAAAGAGGGATATTAAAAGAACAAAATGCGCTAGGTTGTAAGAAAATTTATGTAGTGGTTCCAGGGATATCTGCGTTGGTGTTGAAAAGTTATCGGGTACCTGATTTCGGTAAGAATACATGAAAGTGGCAGGCGTGTGACTTTTACTTGGAAACTTAATAATATTTCTAAATTGAGCTTACACATTCTGATAGACGAATACTAGAGGAACAAAATGCACTAGGCTGTAAGAAAATCTATGCAGTGGTTCCAGAGATATCTTTGTTGGTGTTGAAAAGTAATCAGGAAACTGGTTTCGGTAAAAAATGCAAGAAATTGGCTTGCGAGTGGCTTTTACTTGGAAACTTAAAAATATTTCTAAATTAAGCTTACACGTTCTAAAAGAGGGATACTGGAGGAACAAAATGCGCTAGGTTGTAAGAAAATCTATGCAGTGGTTCCATAGATATCTTTGTTGGTGTTGAAGAGTAATCAGGAAACTGATGTCGGTAAAAACTGCACGAAATTGGCTTGCGAGTGGCTTCTACTTGGAAACTTAAAAATATTTCTAAATTGACCTTACACATTCTGAAGGAGGGATATGAAACGAACAAAATGCGCTAGGCTGTAAGAAAATATATGCAGTGGTTCCAAAGATACCTGCGCTAATCTGTAAGAAAATCTATGAAGTGGTTCCAGAGATATCTGCGTTGGTGTTGAAAAGTTATCAGGTAACTGAATTCGGTAAGAATACATGAAAGTGGCATGCGAGTGGCTTTTACTTGGAAACTTAAAAATATTTCTAAATTGAGCTTACACATTCTGAAAGAGGGATATTAAACGAACAAAATGCGCTAGGCTGTAATAATATCTATGCAGTGGGTCCAGAGATATCTGCATTGGTGTTGAAAAGTTATCAGGTAACGGATTTCGGTTAGAATACATGAAAGTGGCATGCGAGTGGCTTTTACTTGGAAACTTAAAAATATTTCTAAATTGAGCTTACACATTCTGAAAGAGGGATCTTAAAAGAACAAAATGCGCTGGGCTGTAAGAATACCTATGCAGTGGTTCCAGAGATAACTGCGTTGGTGTTGAAAAGTTATCAGGTAACTGAATTCGGTAAGAATACATGAAAGTGGCATGCGAGTGGCTTTTACATGGAAACTTAAAAATATTTCTAAATTCAGCTTACACATTCTGAAAGAGGGATATTAAACGAACAAAATGTGCTAGGCTGTAATAATATCTATGCAGAGATATCTGCGTTGGTGTTGAAAAGTTATCAGGTAACTGAATTCTGTAAGAATACATGAAAGTGGCATGCGAGTGGCTTTTACTTGGAAACTTAAAAATATTTCTAAATTGAGCTTACACATTCTGAAAGAGGGATATTAAACGAACAAAATGCGCTAGACTGTAATAATATCTATGCAGTGGGTCCAGAGATATCTGCATTGGTGTTGAAAAGTTATCAGGTAACGGATTTCGGTTAGAATACATGAAAGTGACATGCGTGTTGCTTTTACTTGGAAACTTAAAAATGTTTCTAAATAGAGCTTCCACATTCTGAAAGACGGATATTCAACGAACAAAATGCGCTAGGCTATAAGAATATCTATGCAGTGGTTCCAGAGATATCTGCGTTGGTGTTGAAAAGTTATAAGGTAACTGATTTCGGTAAGAACACATGAAAGTGGCATGCGTGTGGCTTTAACTTGGAAACTTAAAAATATTTCTAGATTGAGCTTACACATTCTGAAAGAGGGATATTAAACGAACAAAATGCGCTAGGCTGTAAGAAAGTCTATGCAGTGGTTCCAGAGATATCTGCGTTGGTGTTGAAAAGTTATCAGGTAACTGATTTCGGTAAGGATACATGAAAGTGGCATGCGTGTGGCTTTTACTTGGAAACTTAAATATATTTCTAAATTGAGCTTACACATACTGAAAAAGGGATAATTAACAAACAAAATTCGCTAGGCTGTAAGAATATCTATGCAGTGGTTCCAGAGATATCTGCGTTGGTGTTGAAAAGTTATCAGGTAACTGATTTCGGTAAGAATACATGAAAGTGGCATGCGAGTGGCTTTTACTTGGAAACTTAAAAATATTTCTAAATTGAGCTTACACATTCTGAAAGAGGGATATTAAAAGAACAAAATGCGCTAGGCTGTAAGGATATCTACACAGTGGTTCCAGAGATATCTGCGTTGGTGTTGAAAAAATATCAGGTAACTGATTTCGGTAAGAATACATAAAAGTGGCATGCGTGTGGCTTTTACTTGGAAACTTAAAAATATTTCTAAATTAAGCTTAAACATTCTGATAGAGGGATATTATAGAAACAAAATGCGCTAGGTTGTAAGAAAATTTATGTAGTGGTTTCAGGGATATCTGCGTTGGTGTTGAAAAGTTATCAGGTACCTGATTTCTGTAAGAATACATGAAAGTGGCATGCGTGTGACTTTTACTTGGAAACTTAATAATATTTCTAAATTGAGCTTACACATTCTGATAGACGGATACTAGAGAAACAAGTTGCGTTAGGCTGTAAGAAAATCTATGCAGTGGTTCCAGAGATATCTTTGTTGGTGTTGAAAAGTAATCAGGAAACTGGTTTCGGTAAAAAATGCAAGAAATTGGCTTGCGAGTGGCTTTTACTTGGAAACTTAAAAATATTTCTAAATTAAGCTTACACGTTCTAAAAGAGGGATACTGGAGGAACAAAATGCGCTAGGTTGTAAGAAAATCTATGCAGTGGTTCCATAGATATCTTTGTTGGTGTTGAAAAGTAATCAGGAAACTGATTTCGGTAAAAACTGCCCGAAATTGGCTTGCGAGTGGCTTCTACTTGGAAACTTAAAAATATTTCTAAATTGACCTTACACATTCTGAAGGAGGGATATGAAACGAACAAAATGCGCTAAGCTGTAAGAAAATATATGCAGTGGTTCCAAAGATACCTGCGCTAATCTGTAAGAAAATCTATGCAGTGGTTCCAGAGATATCTGCGTTGGTGTTGAAAAGTTATCAGGTAACTGAATTCGGTAAGAATACATGAAAGTGGCATGCGAGTGGCTTTTACTTGGAAACTTAAAAATATTTCTAAATTGAGCTTACACATTCTGAAAGAGGGATATTAAACGAACAAAATGCGCTAGGCTGTAATAATATCTATGCAGTGGGTCCAGAGATATCTGCATTGGTGTTGAAAAGTTATCAGGTAACGGATTTCGGTTAGAATATATGAAAGTGGCATGCGAGTGGCTTTTACTTGGAAACTTAAAAATATTTCTAAATTGAGCTTACACATTCTGAAAGAGGGATCTTAAAAGAACAAAATGCGCTGGGCTGTAAGAATACCTATGCAGTGGTTCCAGAGATAACTGCGTTGGTGTTGAAAAGTTATCAGGTAACTGAATTCGGTAAGAATACATGAAAGTGGCATGCGAGTGGCTTTTACATGGAAACTTAAAAATATTTCTAAATTCAGCTTACACATTCTGAAAGAGGGATATTAAACGAACAAAATGTGCTAGGCTGTAATAATATCTATGCAGTGGTTCCAGAGATATCTGCGTTGGTGTTGAAAAGTTATCAGGTAACTGAATTCGGTAAGAATACATGAAAGTGGCATGCGAGTGGCTTTTACTCGGAAACTTAAAAATATTTCTAAATTGAGCTTACACATTCTGAAAGAGGGATATTAAACGAACAAAATGTGCTAGGCTGTAATAATATCTATGCAGTGGTTCCAGAGATATCTGCGTTGGTGTTGAAAAGTTATCAGGTAACTGAATTCGGTAAGAATACATGAAAGTGGCATGCGAGTGGCTTTTACATGGAAACTTAAAAATATTTCTAAATTGAGCTTACACATGCTGAAAGAGGGATATTAAATGAACAAAATGCGCTAGGCTGTAAGAAAATCTATACAGTGGTTCCAGAGATATCTGCGTTGGTGTTGAAAAGTTATCAGGTAACTGATTTCGGTAAGAATACATGAAAGTGGCATGCGTGTGGCTTTAACTTGGAAACTTAAAAATATTTCTAAATTGAGCTTACACATTCTGAAAGAGGGATATTAAACGAACAAAATGCGCTAGGCTGTAAGAAAATCTATGCAGTGGTTCCAGAGATATCTGCGTTGGTGTTGTAAAGTTATCAGGTAACTGATTTCGGTAAGGATACATGAAAGTGGCATGCGTGTGGCTTTTACTTGGAAACTTAAAAATATTTCTAAATTGAGCTTACACATTCTGAAAGAGGGATATTAAACGAACAAAATGCGCTAGGCTATAAGAATATCTATGCAGTGGTTCCAGAGATATCTGCGTTGGTGTTGAAAAGTTATAAGGTAACTGATTTCGGTAAGAACACATGAAAGTGGCATGCGTGTGGGTTTAACTTGGAAACTTAAAAATATTTCTAAATTGAGCTTACACATTCTGAAAGAGGGATATTAAACGAACAAAATGCGCTAGGCTGTAAGAAAATCTATGCATTGGTTCCAGAGATATCTGCGTTGGTGTTGAAAAGTTATCAGGTAACTGATTTCGGTAAGGATACATGAAAGTGGCATGCGTGTGGTTTCTACTTGGAAACTTAAAAATATTTCTAAATTGAGCTTACACATACTGAAAAAGGGATAATTAACAAACAAAATGCGCTAGGCTGTAAGAATATCTATGCAGTGGTTCCAGAGATATCTGCGTTGGTGTTGAAAAGTTATCAGGTAACTGATTTCGGTAAGAATACATGAAAGTGGCATGCGAGTGGCTTTTACTTGGAAACTTAAAAATATTTCTAAATTGAGCTTACACATTCTGAAAGAGGGATATTAAAAGAACAAAATGCGCTAGGCTGTAAGAATATCTATGCAGTGGTTCCAGAGATATCTGCGTTGGTGTTGAAAAGTAATCAGGAAACTGGTTTCGGTAAAAAATGCAAGAAATTGGCTTGCGAGTGGCTTTTACTTGGAAACTTAAAAATATTTCTAAATTAAGCTTACACGTTCTAAAAGAGGGAAAATAGAGGAACAAAATCCGCTAGGTTGTAAGGATATCTACACAGTGGTTCCAGAGATATCTGCGTTGGTGTTGAAAAGTTATCAGGTAACTGAATTCGGTAAGAATACATGAAAGTGGCATGCGAGTGGCTTTTACTTGGAAACTTAAAAATATTTCTAAATTGAGCTTACACATTCTGAAAGAGGGATATTAAACGAACAAAATGCGCTAGGCTGTAAGAAAATCTATGCATTGGTTCCAGAGATATCTGCGTTGGTGTTGAAAAGTTATCAGGTAACTGATTTCGGTAAGGATACATGAAAGTGGCATGCGTGTGGGTTCTACTTGGAAACTTAAAAATATTTCTAAATTGAGCTTACACATACTGAAAAAGGGATAATTAACAAACAAAATGCGCTAGGCTGTAAGAATATCTATGCAGTGGTTCCAGAGATATCTGCGTTGGTGTTGAAAAGTTATCAGGTAACTGATTTCGGTAAGAATACATGAAAGTGGCATGCGAGTGGCTTTTACTTGGAAACTTAAAAATATTTCTAAATTGAGCTTACACATTCTGAAAGAGGGATATTAAAAGAACAAAATGCGCTAGGCTGTAAGGATATCTACACAGTGGTTCCAGAGATATCTGCGTTGGTGTTGAAAAGTTATCAGGTAACTGATTTCGGTAAGAATACATAAAAGTGGCATGCGTGTGGCTTTTACTTGGAAACTTAAAAATATTTCTAAATTAAGCTTAAACATTCTGATAGAGGGATATTATAGAAACAAAATGCGCTAGGTTGTAAGAAAATTTATGTAGTGGTTTCAGGGATATCTGCGTTGGTGTTGAAAAGTTATCAGGTACCTGATTTCTGTAAGAATACATGAAAGTGGCATGCGTGTGACTTTTACTTGGAAACTTAATAATATTTCTAAATTGAGCTTACACATTCTGATAGACGGATACTAGAGAAACAAGTTGCGTTAGGCTGTAAGAAAATCTATGCAGTGGTTCCAGAGATATCTTTGTTGGTGTTGAAAAAGTAATCAGGAAACTGGTTTCGGTAAAAAATGCAAGAAATTGGCTTGCGAGTGGCTTTTACTTGGAAACTTAAAAATATTTCAAATTAAGCTTACACGTTCTAAAAGAGGGATACAGGAGGAACAAAATGCGCTAGGTTGTAAGAAAATCTATGCAGTGGTTCTAGAGATATCTTTGTTGGTGTTGAAAAGTAATCAGGAAACTGATTTCGGTAAAAACTGCATGAAATTGGCTTGCGAGTGGCTTCTACTTGGAAACTTAAAAATATTTCTAAATTGACCTAACACATTCTGAAGGAGGGATATGAAACGAACAAAATGCGCTAGGCTGTAAGAAAATATATGCGGTGGTTCCAAAGATACCTGCGCTAATCTGTAAGAAAATTTATGCAGTGGTTCCAGAGGTATCTGCGTTGGTGTTGAAAAGTTATCAGGTAACTGAATTCGGTAAGAATACATGAAAGTGGCATGCGAGTGGCTTTTACTTGGAAACTTAAAAATATTTCTAAATTGAGCTTACACATTCTGAAAGAGGGATATTAAACGAACAAAATGCGCTAGGCTGTAATAATATCTATGCAGTGGGTCCAGAGATGTCTGCATTGGTGTTGAAAAGTTATCAGGTAACGGATTTCGGTAAGAATACATGAAAGTGGCATGCGAGTGGCTTTTACTTGGAAACTTAAAAATATTTCTAAATTGAGCTTACACATTCTGAAAGAGGGATCTTAAAAGAACGAAATGCGCTAGGCTGTAAGAATATCTATGCAGTAGTTCCAGAGATAACTGTGTTGGTGTTGAAAAGTTATCAGGTAACTGAATTCGGTAAGAATACATGAAAGTGGCATGCGAGTGGCTTTTACTTGGAAACTTAAAAATATTTCTAAATTGAGCTTACACATTCTGAAAGAGGGATATTAAACGAACAAAATGCGCTAGGCTGTAAGGATATCTACACAGTGGTTCCAGAGATATCTGCGTTGGTGTTGAAAAGTTATCAGGTAACTGATTTCGGTAAGAATACATAAAAGTGGCATGCGTGTGGCTTTTACTTGGAAACTTAAAAATATTTCTAAATTAAGCTTAAACATTCTGATAGAGGGATATTATAGAAACAAAATGCGCTAGGTTGTAAGAAAATTTATGTAGTGGTTTCAGGGATATCTGCGTTGGTGTTGAAAAGTTATCAGGTACCTGATTTCTGTAAGAATACATGAAAGTGGCATGCGTGTGACTTTTACTTGGAAACTTAATAATATTTCTAAATTGAGCTTACACATTCTGATAGACGGATACTAGAGAAACAAGTTGCGTTAGGCTGTAAGAAAATCTATGCAGTGGTTCCAGAGATATCTTTGTTGGTGTTGAAAAGTAATCAGGAAACTGGTTTCGGTAAAAAATGCAAGAAATTGGCTTGCGAGTGGCTTTTACTTGGAAACTTAAAAATATTTCAAATTAAGCTTACACGTTCTAAAAGAGGGATACTGGAGGAACAAAATGCGCTAGGTTGTAAGAAAATCTATGCAGTGGTTCTAGAGATATCTTTGTTGGTGTTGAAAAGTAATCAGGAAACTGATTTCGGTAAAAACTGCATGAAATTGGCTTGCGAGTGGCTTCTACTTGGAAACTTAAAAATATTTCTAAATTGACCTAACACATTCTGAAGGAGGGATATGAAACGAACAAAATGCGCTAGGCTGTAAGAAAATATATGCGGTGGTTCCAAAGATACCTGCGCTAATCTGTAAGAAAATTTATGCAGTGGTTCCAGAGGTATCTGCGTTGGTGTTGAAAAGTTATCAGGTAACTGAATTCGGTAAGAATACATGAAAGTGGCATGCGAGTGGCTTTTACTTGGAAACTTAAAAATATTTCTAAATTGAGCTTACACATTCTGAAAGAGGGATATTAAACGAACAAAATGCGCTAGGCTGTAATAATATCTATGCAGTGGGTCCAGAGATGTCTGCATTGGTGTTGAAAAGTTATCAGGTAACGGATTTCGGTAAGAATACATGAAAGTGGCATGCGAGTGGCTTTTACTTGGAAACTTAAAAATATTTCTAAATTGAGCTTACACATTCTGAAAGAGGGATCTTAAAAGAACGAAATGCGCTAGGCTGTAAGAATATCTATGCAGTAGTTCCAGAGATAACTGTGTTGGTGTTGAAAAGTTATCAGGTAACTGAATTCGGTAAGAATACATGAAAGTGGCATGCGAGTGGCTTTTACATGGAAACTTAAAAATATTTCTAAATTGAGCTTACACATTCTGAAAGAGGGATATTAAACGAACAAAATGCGATAGGCTGTAAGAAAATATATACAGTGGTTCCAGAGATACGTGCGCCGGTGTTGAAAAGTTATCAGGTAACGGATTTCAGTAAGAATACATGAAAGTGGCATGCGAGTGGCTTTTACTTGGAAACTTAAAAATATTTCTAAATTAAGCTTACACTTCCTGATAGAGGGAAACTAGAGGAACAAAATGCGCTAGGCTGTAAGAAAATCTATGCAGTGGTTCCAGAGATATCTTTGTTGGTGTTGAAAAGTAAGCAGGAAACTGATTTCGGTAAAAAATGCATGAAATTGGCTTCAGAGTGGCTTTTACTTGGAAACTTAAAAATATTTCTAAATTGAGCTTACACATTCTGAAAGAGGGATATTAAACGAACAAAATGCGCTAGGCTGTAAGAATGTCTATGCAGTGGTTCCAGACATATCTGCGTTGGTGTTGAAAAGTTATCAGGTAACTGATTTCGGTAAGAATACATGAAAGTGGCATGCGTGTGGCTTTTACTTGGAAACTTAAAAATATTTCTAAATTGAGCTTACACACTCTGAAAAAGGGATATTAAACGAACAAAATGCGCTAGGCTGTAAGAATATCTATTCAGTGGTTCCAGTGATATCTGCGTTGGTATTGAAAAGTTATCAGGTAACTTATTTCGGTAAGAGTACATAAAAGTGGCAAGCGAGTGGCTTTTACTTGGAAACTTAAAAATGTTTCTAAATTGAGCTTACACATTCTGAAAGACGGATATTCAACGAACAAAATGCGCTAGGCTATAAGAATATCTATGCAGTGGTTCCAGAGATATCTGCGTTGGTGTTGAAAAGTTATAAGGTAACTGATTTCGGTAAGAACACATGAAAGTGGCATGCGTGTGGCTTTAACTTGGAAACTTAAAAATATTTCTAAATTGAGCTTACACATTCTGATAGAGGGATACCAGAGGAACAAAATGCGCTAGGCTGTAAGAAAATCTATGCAGTGGTTCCAGAGATATCTGCGTTGGTGTTGAAAAGTTATCAGGTAACTGATTTCGGTAAGGATACATGAAAGTGGCATGCGTGTGGCTTTTACTTGGAAACTTAAAAATATTTTTAAATTGAGCTTACACATACTGAAAAAGGAATAATTAACAAACAAAATGCGCTAGGCTGTAAGAATATCTATGCAGTGGTTCCAGAGATATCTGCGTTGGTGTTGAAAAGTTATCAGGTAACTGATTTCGGTAAGAATACATGAAAGTGGCATGTGAATGGCTTTTACTTGGAAACTTAAAAATATTTTTAAATTGAGCTTACACATTCTGATAGAGGGATGCCAGAGGAACAAAATGCGCTAGTCTGTAAGAAAATCTATACAGTGGTTCCAGATATATCTGCGTTGGTGTTGAAAAAATATCAGGTAACTGATTTCGGTAAGAATACATGAAAGTGACATGCGTGTGGCTTTTACTTGGAAACTTAAAAATGTTTCTAAATTGAGCTTACACATTCTGAAAGACGGATATTCAACGAACAAAATGCGCTAGGCTATAAGAATATCTATGCAGTGGTTCCAGAGATATCTGCGTTGGTGTTGAAAAGTTATAAGGTAACTGATTTCGGTAAGAACACATGAAAGTGGCATGCGTGTGGCTTTAACTTGGAAACTTAAAAATATTTCTAAATTGAGCTTACACATTCTGATAGAGGGATACCAGAGGAACAAAATGCGCTAGGCTGTAAGAAAATCTATGCAGTGGTTCCAGAGATATCTCCGTTGGTGTTGAAAAGTTATCAGGTAACTGATTTCGGTAAGGATACATGAAAGTGGCATGCGTGTGGCTTTTACTTGGAAACTTAAAAATATTTCTAAATTGAGCTTACACATACTGAAAAAGGGATAATTAACAAACAAAATGCGCTAGGCTGTAAGAATATCTATGCAGTGGTTCCAGAGATATCTGCGTTGGTGTTGAAAAGTTATCAGGTAACTGAATTCGGTAAGAATACATGAAAGTGGCATGCGAGTGGCTTTTACTTGGAAAATTAAAAATATTTCTAAATTGAGCTTACACATTCTGAAAGAGGGATATTAAAAGAACAAAATGCGCTAGGCTGTAAGAATATCTATGCAGTGGTTCCAGAGATATCTGCGTTGGTGTTGAAAAGTTATCAGGTAACTGATTTCGGTAAGAATACATGAAAGTGGCATGCGTGTGGCTTTTACTTGGAAACTTAAAAATATTTCTAAATTAAGCTTAAACATTCTGATAGAGGGATATTATAGAAACAAAATGCGCTAGGTTGTAAGAAAATTTATGTAGTGGTTCCAGGGATATCTGCGTTGGTGTTGAAAAGTTATCAGGTACCTGATTTCGGTAAGAATACATGAAAGTGGCATGCGTGTGACTTTTACTTGGAAACTTAATAATATTTCTAAATTGAGCTTACACATTCTGATAGACGAATACTAGAGGAACAAAATGCGCTAGGCTGTAAGAAAATCTATGCAGTGGTTCCAGAGATATCTTTGTTGGTGTTGAAAAGTAATCAGGAAACTGGTTTCGGTAAAAAATGCAAGAAATTGGCTTGCGAGTGGCTTTTACTTGGAAACTTAAAAATATTTCTAAATTAAGCTTACACGTTCTAAAAGAGGGATACTGGAGGAACAAAATGCGCTAGGTTGTAAGAAAATCTATGCAGTGGTTCCATAGATATCTTTGTTGGTGTTGAAAAGTAATCAGGAAACTGATTTCGGTAAAAACTGCCCGAAATTGGCTTGCGAGTGGCTTCTACTTGGAAACTTAAAAATATTTCTAAATTGACCTTACACATTCTGAAGGAGGGATATGAAACGAACAAAATGCGCTAAGCTGTAAGAAAATATATGCAGTGATTCCAAAGATACCTGCGCTAATCTGTAAGAAAATCTATGCAGTGGTTCCAGAGATATCTGCGTTGGTGTTGAAAAGTTATCAGGTAACTGAATTCGGTAAGAATACATGAAAGTGGCATGCGAGTGGCTTTTACTTGGAAACTTAAAAATATTTCTAAATTGAGCTTACACATTCTGAAAGAGGGATATTAAACGAACAAAATGCGCTAGGCTGTAATAATATCTATGCAGTGGGTCCAGAGATATCTGCATTGGTGTTGAAAAGTTATCAGGTAACGGATTTCGGTTAGAATATATGAAAGTGGCATGCGAGTGGCTTTTACTTGGAAACTTAAAAATATTTCTAAATTGAGCTTACACATTCTGAAAGAGGGATCTTAAAAGAACAAAATGCGCTGGGCTGTAAGAATACCTATGCAGTGGTTCCAGAGATAACTGCGTTGGTGTTGAAAAGTTATCAGGTAACTGAATTCGGTAAGAATACATGAAAGTGGCATGCGAGTGGCTTTTACATGGAAACTTAAAAATATTTCTAAATTCAGCTTACACATTCTGAAAGAGGGATATTAAACGAACAAAATGTGCTAGGCTGTAATAATATCTATGCAGTGGTTCCAGAGATATCTGCGTTGGTGTTGAAAAGTTATCAGGTAACTGATTTCGGTAAGAATACATGAAAGTGGCATGCGAGTGGCTTTTACTCGGAAACTTAAAAATATTTCTAAATTGAGCTTACACATTCTGAAAGAGGGATATTAAACGAACAAAATGTGCTAGGCTGTAATAATATCTATGCAGTGGTTCCAGAGATATCTGCGTTGGTGTTGAAAAGTTATCAGGTAACTGAATTCGGTAAGAATACATGAAAGTGGCATGCGAGTGGCTTTTACATGGAAACTTAAAAATATTTCTAAATTGAGCTTACACATGCTGAAAGAGGGATATTAAATGAACAAAATGCGCTAGTCTGTAAGAAAATCTATACAGTGGTTCCAGAGATATCTGCGTTGGTGTTGAAAAGTTATCAGGTAACTGATTTCGGTAAGAATACATGAAAGTGGCATGCGTGTGGCTTTAACTTGGAAACTTAAAAATATTTCTAAATTGAGCTTACACATTCTGAAAGAGGGATATTAAACGAACAAAATGCGCTAGGCTGTAAGAAAATCTATGCAGTGGTTCCAGAGATATCTGCGTTGGTGTTGTAAAGTTATCAGGTAACTGATTTCGGTAAGGATACATGAAAGTGGCATGCGTGTGGCTTTTACTTGGAAACTTAAAAATATTTCTAAATTGAGCTTACACATTCTGAAAGAGGGATATTAAACGAACAAAATGCGCTAGGCTATAGGAATATCTATGCAGTGGTTCCAGAGATATCTGCGTTGGTGTTGAAAAGTTATAAGGTAACTGATTTCGGTAAGAACACATGAAAGTGGCATGCGTGTGGGTTTAACTTGGAAACTTAAAAATATTTCTAAATTGAGCTTACACATTCTGAAAGAGGGATATTAAAAGAACAAAATGCGCTAGGCTGTAAGAATATCTATGCAGTGGTTCCAGAGATATCTGCGTTGGTGTTGAAAAGTAATCAGGAAACTGGTTTCGGTAAAAAATGCAAGAAATTGGCTTGCGAGTGGCTTTTACTTGGAAACTTAAAAATATTTCTAAATTAAGCTTACTGATTTCGGTAAGGATACATGAAAGTGGCATGCGTGTGGCTTTTACTCGGAAACTTAAAAATATTTCTAAATTGAGCTTACACATTCTGAAAGAGGGATATTAAACGAACAAAATGTGCTAGGCTGTAATAATATCTATGCAGTGGTTCCAGAGATATCTGCGTTGGTGTTGAAAAGTTATCAGGTAACTGAATTCGGTAAGAATACATGAAAGTGGCATGCGAGTGGCTTTTACATGGAAACTTAAAAATATTTCTAAATTGAGCTTACACATGCTGAAAGAGGGATATTAAATGAACAAAATGCGCTAGTCTGTAAGAAAATCTATACAGTGGTTCCAGAGATATCTGCGTTGGTGTTGAAAAGTTATCAGGTAACTGATTTCGGTAAGGATACATGAAAGTGGCATGCGTGTGGGTTCTACTTGGAAACTTAAAAATATTTCTAAATTGAGCTTACACATACTGAAAAAGGGATAATTAACAAACAAAATGCGCTAGGCTGTAAGAATATCTATGCAGTGGTTCCAGAGATATCTGCGTTGGTGTTGAAAAGTTATCAGGTAACTGATTTCGGTAAGAATACATGAAAGTGGCATGCAAGTGGCTTTTACTTGGAAACTTAAAAATATTTCTAAATTGAGCTTACACATTCTGAAAGAGGGATATTAAAAGAACAAAATGCGCTAGGCTGTAAGAATATCTATGCAGTGGTTCCAGAGATATCTGCGTTGGTGTTGAAAAGTAATCAGGAAACTGGTTTCGGTAAAAAATGCAAGAAATTGGCTTGCGAGTGGCTTTTACTTGGAAACTTAAAAATATTTCTAAATTAAGCTTACACGTTCTAGAAGAGGGAAAATAGAGGAACAAAATCCGCTAGGTTGTAAGAAAATCTATGCAGTGGTTCCAGAGATATCTTTGTTGGTGTTGAAAAGTAATCAGGAAACTGATTTCGGTAAAAACTGCACGAAATTGGCTTGCGAGTGGCTTCTACTTGGAAACTTAAAAATATTTCTAAATTGACCTTACACATTCTGAAGGAGGGATATGAAACGAACAAAATGCGCTAGGCTGTAAGAAAATATATGCAGTGGTTCCAAAGATACCTGCGCTAATCTGTAAGAAAATCTATGCAGTGGTTCCAGAGATATCTACGTTGGTGTTGAAAAGTTATCAGGTAACTGAATTCGGTAAGAATACATGAAAGTGGCATGCGAGTGGCTTTTACTTGGAAACTTAAAAATATTTCTAAATTGAGCTTACACATTCTGAAAGAGGGATATTAAACGAACAAAATGCGCTAGGCTGTAATAATATCTATGCAGTGGGTCCAGAGATATCTGCATTGGTGTTGAAAAGTTATCAGGTAACGGATTTCGGTTAGAATACATGAAAGTGGCATGCGAGTGGCTTTTACTTGGAAACTTAAAAATATTTCTAAATTGAGCTTACACATTCTGAAAGAGGGATCTTAAAAGAACAAAATGCGCTGGGCTATAAGAATATCTATGCAGTGGTTCCAGAGATAACTGCGTTGGTGTTGAAAAGTTATCAGGTAACTGAATTCGGTAAGAATACATGAAAGTGGCATGCGAGTGGCTTTTACATGGAAACTTAAAAATATTTCTAAATTCAGCTTACACATTCTGAAAGAGGGAAAATAGAGGAACAAAATGCGCTAGGCTGTAATAATATTTATGCAGTGGTTCCAGAGATATCTGCGTTGGTGTTGAAAAGTTATCAGGTAACTGAATTCGGTAAGAATACATGAAAGTGGCATACGAGTGGCTTTTACATGGAAACTTAAAAATATTTCTAAATTGAGCTTACACATTCTGAAAGAGGGATATTAAACGAACAAAATGCGATAGGCTGTAAGAAAATATATGCAGTGGTTCCAGAGATAACTGCGTTGGTGTTGAAAAGTTATCAGGTAACTGAATTCGGTAAGAATACATGAAAGTGGCATGCGAGTGGCTTTTACTTGGAAACTTAAAAATATTTCTAAATTGAGCTTACACATTCTGAAAGAGGGATATTAAATGAGCAAAATGCCCTAGGCTGTAATAATATCTATGCAGTGGTTCTAGAGATATCTGCGTTGGTGTTGAAAAGTTATCAGGTAACTGATTTCGGTAAGAATACATGAAAGTGGCATGCGTGTGGCTTTTACTTGGAAACTTAAAAATAATTCTAAATTAAGCTTACACATCCTGGTAGAGGGAAAATAGAGGAACAAAATGCGCTAGGCTGTAATAATATTTATGCAGTGGTTCCAGAGATATCTGCGTTGGTGTTGAAAAGTTATCAGGTAACTGAATTCGGTAAGAATACATGAAAGTGGCATGCGAGTGGCTTTTACATGGAAACTTAAAAATATTTCTAAATTGAGCTTACACATTCTGAAAGAGGGATATTAAACGAACAAAATGCGATAGGCTGTAAGAAAATATATGCAGTGGTTCCAGAGATACGTGCGCCGGTGTTGAAAAGTTATCAGGTAACTGATTTCGGTAAGAACACATGAAAGTGGCATGCGAGTGGCTTTTACTTGGAAACTTAATAATATTTCTAAATTAAGCTTACACTTCCTGATAGAGGGAAACTAGAGGAACAAAATGCGCTAGGCTGTAAGAAAATCTATGCAGTGGTTCCAGAGATATCTTTGTTGGTGCTGAAAAGTAAGCAGGAAACTGATTTCGGTAAAAAATGTATGAAATTGGCTTCAGAGTGGCTTTTACTTGGAAACTTAAAAATATTTTTAAATTGAGCTTACACATTCTGAAAGAGGGATATTAAACGAACAAAATGCGCTAGGCTGTAAGAATGTCTATGCAGTGGTTCCAGACATATCTGCGTTGGTGTTGAAAAGTTATCAGGTAACTGATTTCGGTAAGAATACATGAAAGTGACATGCGTGTGGCTTTTACTTGGAAACTTAAAAATATTTCTAAATTGAGCTTACACATTCTGAAAAAGGGATATTAAACGAACAAAATGCGCTAGGCTGTAAGAATATCTATGCAGTGGTTCCAGTGATATCTGTGTTGGTATTGAAAGGTTATCAGGTAACTGATTTCGGTAAGAATACATGAAAGTGACATGCGAGTGGCTTTTACTTGGAAACTTAAAAATATTTCTAAATTGACCTTACACATTCTGAAAGAGGGATATTAAACGAACAAAATACGCTAGGCTGTAAGAATATCTATGCAGTGGGTCCAGAGATATTTGCATTGGTGTTGAAAAGTTATCAGGTAACTGATTTCGGTAAGAATACATGAAAGTGGCATGCGAGTGGCTTTTACTTGGAAACTTAAAAATATTTCTAAATTAAGCTTACACATTCTGATAGAGGCATACTAGGGGAACAAAATGCGCTAGGCTGTAAGAAAATATATTCAGTGGTTCCAAAGATACCTGCGCTAATCTGTAAGAAAATCTATGCAGTGGTTCCAGAGATATCTGCGTTGGTGTTGAAAAGTTATCAGGTAACTGATTTCGGTAAGAATACATGAAAGTGGCATGCGAGTGGCTTTTACTTGGAAACTTAAAAATATTTCTAAATTGAGCTTACACATTCTGAAAGAGGGATATTAAACGAACAAAATGCGCTAGGCTGTAATAATATCTATGCAGTGGGTCCAGAGATATCTACATTGGTGTTGAAAAGTTATCAGGTAACGGATTTCGGTTAGAATACATGAAAGTGGCATGCGAGTGGCTTTTACTTGGAAACTTAAAAATATTTCTAAATTGATTTTACACATTCTGAAAGAGGGATCTTAAAAGAACAAAATGCGCTGGGCTGTAAGAATATGTATGCAGTGGTTCCAGAGATAACTGCGTTGGTGTTGAAAAGTTATCAGGTAACTGAATTCGGTAAGAATACATGAAAGTGGCATGCGAGTGGCTTTTACATGGAAACTTAAAAATATTTCTAAATTGAGCTTACACATTCTGAAAGAGGGATATTAAACGAACAAAATGCGATAGGCTGTAAGAAAATATATGCAGTGGTTCCAGAGATAACTGTGTTGGTGTTGAAAAGTTATCAGGTAACTGAATTCGGTAAGAATACATGAAAGTGGCATGCGAGTGGCTTTTACATGGAAACTTAAAAATATTTCTAAATTGAGCTTACACATTCTGAAAGAGGGATATTAAACGAACAAAATGCGATAGGCTGTAAGATAATATATGCAGTGGTTCCAGAGATAACTGTGTTGGTGTTGAAAAGTTATCAGGTAACTGAATTCGGTAAGAATACATGAAAGTGGCATGCGAGTGGCTTTTACTTGGAAAATTAAAAATATTTCTAAATTGAGCTTACACATTCTGAAAGAGGGATATTAATTGAACAAAATGCCCTAGGCTGTAATAATATCTATGCAGTGGTTCTAGAGATATCTGCGTTGGTGTTGAAAAGTTATCAGGTAACTGATTTCGGTAAGAGTACATGAAAGTGGCATGCGAGTGGCTTTTACTTGGATACTTAAAAATATTTCTAAATTGAGCTTACACATTCTGAAAGAGGGAAAATAGAGGAACAAAATGCGCTAGGCTGTAACAATATTTATGCAGTGATTCCAGAGATATCTGCGTTGGTGTTGAAAAGTTATCAGGTAACTGAATTCAGTAAGAATACGTGAAAGTGGCATGCGAGTGGCTTTTACATGGAAACTTAAAAATATTTCTAAATTGAGTTTACACATTCTGAAAGAGGGATATTAAACGAACAAAATGCGATAGGCTGTAAGAAAATATATGCAGTGGTTCCAGAGATACGTGCGCCGGTGTTGAAAAGTTATCAGGTAACTGATTTCGGTAAGAATACATGAAAGTGGCATGCGAGTGGCTTTTACTTGGAAACTTAATAATATTTCTAAATTAAGCTTATACTTCCTGATAGAGGGAAACTAGAGGAAAAAAATGCGCTAGGCTGTAAGAAAATCTATGCAGTGGTTCCAGAGATATCTTTGTTGGTGCTGAAAAGTAAGCAGGATACTGATTTCGGTAAAAAATTTATGAAATTGGCTTCAGAGTGGCTTTTACTTGGAAACTTAAAAATATTTTTAAATTGAGCTTACACATTCTGAAAGAGGGATATTAAACGAACAAAATGCGCTAGGCTGTAAGAATGTCTATGCAGTGGTTCCAGACATATCTGCGTTGGTGTTGAAAAGTTATCAGGTAACTGATTTCGGTAAGAATACATGAAAGTGACATGCGTGTGGCTTTTACTTGGAAACTTAAAAATATTTCTAAATTGAGCTTACACATTCTGAAAAAGGGATATTAAACGAACAAAATGCGCTAGGCTGTAAGAATATCTATGCAGTGGTTCCAGTGATATCTGTGTTGGTATTGAAAGGTTATCAGGTAACTGATTTCGGTAAGAATACATGAAAGTGACATGCGAGTGGCTTTTACTTGGAAACTTAAAAATATTTCAAAATTGACCTTACACATTCTGAAAGAGGGATATTAAACGAACAAAATACGCTAGGCTGTAAGAATATCTATGCAGTGGGTCCAGAGATATTTGCATTGGTGTTGATAAGTTATCAGGTAACTGATTTCGGTAAGAATACATGAAAGTCGCATGCGAGTGGCTTTTACTTGGAAACTTAAAAATATTTCTAAATTAAGCTTACACATTCTGATAGAGGCATACTAGGGGAACAAAATGCGCTAGGCTGTAAGAAAATATATTCAGTGGTTCCAAAGATACCTGCGCTAATCTGTAAGAAAATCTATGCAGTGGTTCCAGAGATACCTACGTCGGTGTTGAAAAGTTCTCAGGTAACTGATTTCGGTAAGAATACATGAAAGTGGCATGCGAGTGGCTTTTACTTGGAAACTTAAAAATATTTCTAAATTGAGCTTACACATTCTGAAAGAGGGATATTAAACGAACAAAATGCGCTAGGCTGTAATAATATCTATGCAGTGGGTCCAGAGATATCTACATTGGTGTTGAAAAGTTATCAGGTAACGGATTTCGGTTAGAATACATGAAAGTGGCATGCGAGTGGCTTTTACTTGGAAACTTAAAAATATTTCTAAATTGATTTTACACATTCTGAAAGAGGGATCTAAAAAGAACAAAATGCGCTGGGCTGTAAGAATATGTATGCAGTGGTTCCAGAGATAACTGCGTTGGTGTTGAAAAGTTATCAGGTAACTGAATTCGGTAAGAATACATGAAAGTGGCATGCGAGTGGCTTTTACATGGAAACTTAAAAATATTTCTAAATTGAGCTTACACATTCTGAAAGAGGGATATTAAACGAACAAAATGCGATAGGCTGTAAGAAAATATATGCAGTGGTTCCAGAGATAACTGTGTTGGTGTTGAAAAGTTATCAGGTAACTGAATTCGGTAAGAATACATGAAAGTGGCATGCGAGTGGCTTTTACTTGGAAACTTAAAAATATTTCTAAATTGAGCTTACACATTCTGAAAGAGGGATATTAAACGAACAAAATGCGATAGGCTGTAAGAAAATATATGCAGTGGTTCCAGAGATACCTGCGTTGGTGTTGAAAAGTTATCAGGTAACTGAATTCGGTAAGAATACATGAAAGTGGCATGCGAGTGGCTTTTACATGGAAACTTAAAAATATTTCTAAATTGAGCTTACACATTCTGAAAGAGGGATATTAAACGAACAAAATGCGATAGGCTGTAAGATAATATATGCAGTGGTTCCAGAGATAACTGTGTTGGTGTTGAAAAGTTATCAGGTAACTGAATTCGGTAAGAATACATGAAAGTGGCATGCGAGTGGCTTTTACTTGGAAAATTAAAAATATTTCTAAATTGAGCTTACACATTCTGAAAGAGGGATATTAATTGAACAAAATGCCCTAGGCTGTAATAATATCCATGCAGTGGTTCTAGAGATATCTGCGTTGGTGTTGAAAAGTTATCAGGTAACTGATTTCGGTAAGAGTACATGAAAGTGGCATGCGAGTGGCTTTTACTTGGATACTTAAAAATATTTCTAAATTGAGCTTACACATTCTGAAAGAGGGAAAATAGAGGAACAAAATGCGCTAGGCTGTAATAATATTTATGCAGTGATTCCAGAGATATCTGCGTTGGTGTTGAAAAGTTATCAGGTAACTGAATTCAGTAAGAATACGTGAAAGTGGCATGCGAGTGGCTTTTACATGGAAACTTAAAAATATTTCTAAATTGAGTTTACACATTCTGAAAGAGGGATACTAGAGGACCAAAATGCGCTAGGCTGTAATAATATCTATGCAGTGGTTCCAGAGATATCTGCGTTGGTGTTGAAAAGTTATCAGGTAACTGATTTCGGTAAGAAACATGAAAGTGGCATGCGTGTGGCTTTTACTTGGAAACTTAAAAATATTTCTAAATTGAGCTTACACATTCTGAAAGAGGGATACTAGAGGACCAAAATGCGCTAGTCTGTAAGAAAATCTATGCAGTAATAATATCTATGCAGTGGTTCCAGAGATATCTGCTTTGGTGTTGAGAAGTTATCGGGTAACTGAATTCGGTAAGAATACGTGAAAGTGGCATGCGAGTGGCTTTTACTTGGAAACTTAAAAATATTTCTAAATTGAGCTTACACATTCTGAAAGAGGGATATTAAACGAACAAAATGCGCTAGGCTGTAATAATATCTATGCAGTGGTTCCAGAGATATCTACTTTGGTGTTGAAAAGTTATCAGGTAACTGATTTCGGTAAGAATACATGAAAGTGGCATGCGTGTGGCTTTTACTTGGAAACTTAAAAATATTTCTAAATTGAGCTTACACATTCTGATAGAGGGATACTAGAGAAACAAAATGCGCTAGTCTGTAAGAAAATCTATGCAGTGCTTCCAGAGATATCTGCTTCGGTGTTGAAAAGTTATCGGGTAACTGAATTCGGTAAGAATACATGAAAGTGGCATGCCAGTGGCTTTTACTTGGAAACTTAAAAATATTTCTAAATTGAGCTTACACATTCTGAAAGAGGGATATTAAACGAACAAAATGCGCTAGGCTGTAATAATATCTATTCAGTGGTTCCAGAGATATCTGCGTTGGTGTTGAAAAGTTATCAGGTAACTGATTTCGGTAAGAATACATGAAAGTGGCATGTGAATGGCTCTTACTTGGAAACTTAAAAATATTTCTAAATTGAGCTTACACATTCTGATAGAGGGATACTAGAGGAACAAAATGCGCTAGTCTGTAAGAAAATCTATGCAGTGGTTCCAGAGATATCTGCGTTGGTGTTGAAAAGTTATCAGGTAACTGAATTCGGTAAGAATACATGAAAGTGGCATGGGAGTGGCTTTTACATGGAAACTTAAAAATATTTCTAAATTGAGCTTACACATTCTGAAAGAGGGATATTAAATGAACAAAATGCGCTAGGCTGTAGTAATATCTATGCAGTGGTTCCAGAGATATCTGCGTTGGTGTTGAAAAGTTATCAGGTAACTGATTTCGGTAAGAATACATGAAAGTGGCATGCGTGTGGCTTTTACTTAGAACCTTAAAAATATTTCTAAATTAAGCTTACACATCCTGATAGAGGGAAAATAGAGGAACAAAATGCGCTAGGCTGTAATAATATTTATGCAGTAGTTCCAGAGATATCTGCGTTGGTGTTGAAAAGTTATCAGGTAACTGAATTCGGTAAGAATACATGATAGTGGCATGCGAGTGGCTTTTACATGGAAACTTAAAAATATTTCTAAATTGAGCTTACACATTCTGAAAGAGGGATATTAAACGAACAAAATGCGATAGGCTGTAAGAAAATATATGCAGTGGTTCCAGAGATACGTGCGCCGGTGTTGAAAAGTTATCAGGTAACTGATTTCGGTAAGAATACATGAAAGTAGCATGCGAGTGGCTTTTACTTGGAAACTTAAAAATATTTCTAAATTGAGCTTACACATTCTGATAGAGGGATACTAGAGGAACAAAATGCGCTAGTCTGTAAGAAAATCTATGCAGTGCTTCCAGAGATATCTGCGTCGGTGTTGAAAAGTTATCGGGTAACTGAATTCGGTAAGAATACATGAAAGTGGCATGCGAGTGGCTTTTACTTGGAAACTTAAAAATATTTGTAAATTGAGTTTACACATTCTGAAAGAGGGATATTAAACGAACAAAAGGCGCTAGGCAGTAATAATATCTATGCAGTGGTTCCAGAGATATCTGCGTTGGTGTTGAAAAGTTATCAGGTAACTAATTTCGGTAAGAATACATGAAAGTGGCATGCGAGTGGCTTTTACTGGGAACCTTAAAAATATTTCTAAATTAAGCTTACACATTCTGATAGAGGGATATTAGAGAAACAAAATGCGATAGGATGTAAGAAAATCTATGAAGTGGTTCCAGAGATATCTGCGTTGGTGTTGAAAAGTTATCAGGTAACTGATTTAGGTAAGAATACATGAAAGTGGCATGCGAGTGGCTTTTACTTGGAAACTTAAAAATATTTCTAAATTTAGCTTACACATTCTGATAGAGGGATACTAGAGGAACAAAATGCGCTAGTCTGTAAGAAAATCTATGCAGTGCTTCCAGAGATATCTGCGTCGGTGTTGAAAAGTTATCGGGTAACTGAATTCGGTAAGAATACATGAAAGTGGCATGCCAGTGGCTTTTACTTGGAAACTTAAAAATATTTCTAAATTGAGCTTACACATTCTGAAAGAGGGATATTAAACGAACAAAAGGCGCTAGGCTGTAATAATATCTATGCAGTGGTTCCAGAGATATCTGCGTTGGTGTTGAAAAGTTATCAGGTAACTGATTTCGGTAAGAAACATGAAAGTGGCTGCGTGTGGCTTTTACTTGGAAACTTAAAAATATTTCTAAATTGAGCTTACACATTCTGAAAGAGGGATACTAGAGGAACAAAATGCGCTAGTCTGTAAGAAAATCTATGCAGTGCTTCCAGAGATATCTGCTTCGGTGTTGAGAAGTTATCGGGTAACTGAATTCGGTAAGAATACATGAAAGTGGCATGCGAGTGGCTTTTACTTGGAAACTTAAAAATATTTCTAAATTGAGCTTACACATTCTGAAAGAGGGATATTAAACGAACAAAATGCGCTAGGCTGTAATAATATCTATGCAGTGGTTCCAGAGATATTTGCGTTGGTGTTGAAAAGTTATCAGGTAACTGATTTCGGTAAGAATACATGAAAGTGGCATGCGTGTGGCTTTTACTTGGAAACTTAAAAATATTTCTAAATTGAGCTTACACATTCTGATAGAGGGATACTAGAGGAACAAAATGCGCTAGTCTGTAAGAAAATCTATGCAGTGCTTCCAGAGATATCTGCTTCGGTGTTGAAAAGTTATCGGGTAACTGAATTCGGTAAGAATACATGAAAGTGGCATGCCAGTGGCTTTTACTTGGAAACTTAAAAATATTTCTAAATTGAGCTTACACATTCTGAAAGAGGGATATTAAACGAACAAAATGCGCTAGGCTGTAATAATATCTATTCAGTGGTTCCAGAGATATCTGCGTTGGTGTTGAAAAGTTATCAGGTAACTGATTTCGGTAAGAATACATGAAAGTGGCATGTGAATGGCTCTTACTTGGAAACTTAAAAATATTTCTAAATTGAGCTTACACATTCTGATAGAGGGATACCAGAGGAACAAAATGCGCTAGTCTGTAAGAAAATCTATGCGGTGGTTCCAGAGATATCTGCGTTGGTGTTGAAAAGTTATCAGGTAACTGAATTCGGTAAGAATACATGAAAGTGGCATGGGAGTGGCTTTTACATGGAAACTTAAAAATATTTCTAAATTGAGCTTACACATTCTGAAAGAGGGATATTAAATGAACAAAATGCGCTAGGCTGTAGTAATATCTATGCAGTGGTTCCAGAGATATCTGCGTTGGTGTTGAAAAGTTATCAGGTAACTGATTTCGGTAAGAATACATGAAAGTGGCATGCGTGTGGCTTTTACTTGGAACCTTAAAAATATTTCTAAATTAAGCTTACACATCCTGATAGAGGGAAAATAGAGGAACAAAATGCGCTAGGCTGTAATAATATTTATGCAGTGGTTCCAGAGATATCTGCGTTGGTGTTGAAAAGTTATCAGGTAACTGAATTCGGTAAGAATACATGAAAGTGGCATGCGAGTGGCTTTTACATGGAAACTTAAAAATATTTCTAAATTGAGCTTACACATTCTGAAAGAGGGATATTAGACGAACAAAATGCGATAGGCTGTAAGAAAATATATGCAGTGGTTCCAGAGATACGTGCGCCGGTGTTGAAAAGTTATCAGGTAACTGATTTCGGTAAGAATACATGAAAGTAGCATGCGAGTGGCTTTTACTTGGAAACTTAAAAATATTTCTAAATTAAGTTTACACTTCCTGATAGAGGGAAACTAGAGGAACAAAATGCGCTAGGCTGTAAGAAAATCTATGCAGTGGTTCCAGAGATATCTTTGTTGGTGTTGAAAAGTAAGCAGGAAACTGATTTCGGTAAAAAATGCATGAAATTGGCTTCAGAGTGGCTTTTACTTGGAAACTTAAAAATATTTCTAAATTGAGCTTACACACTCTGAAAAAGGGATATTAAACGAACAAAATGCGCTAGGCTGTAAGAATATCTATGCAGTGGTTCCAGTGATATCTGCGTTGGTATTGAAAAGTTATTAGGTAACTTATTTCGGTAAGAGTACATGAAAGTGGCAAGCGAGTGGCTTTTACTTGGAAATCTACAAATATTTCTACATTGAGCTTACACATTCTGAAAGAGGGATATTAAACGAACAAAATGCGCTAGTCTGTAAGAAAATCTATACAGTGGTTCCAGAGATATCTGCGTTGGTGTTGAAAAGTTATCAGGTAACTGATTTCGGTAAGAATACATGAAAGTGGCATGTGAATGGCTTTTACTTGGAAACTTAAAAATATTTCTAAATTGAGCTTACACATTCTGATAGAGGGATACCAGAGGAACAAAATGCGGTAGTCTGTAAGAAAATCTATACAGTGGTTCCAGAGATATCTGCGTTGGTTTTGAAAAAATATCAGGTAACTGATTTCGGTAAGAATACATGAAAGTGACATGCGTGTGGCTTTTACTTGGAAACTTAAAAATGTTTCTAAATTGAGCTTACACATTCTGAAAGACGGATATTCAACGAACAAAATGCGCTAGGCTGTAAGAAAATCTATGCAGTGGTTCCAGAGATATCTGCGTTGGTGTTGAAAAGTTATCAGGTAACTGATTTCGGTAAGGATACATGAAAGTGGCATGCGTGTGGCTTTTACTTGGAAACTTAAAAATATTTCTAAATTGAGCTTACACATACTGAAAAAGGGATAATTAACAAACAAAATGCGCTAGGCTGTAAGAATATCTATGCAGTGGTTCCAGAGATATCTGCGTTGGTGTTGAAAAGTTATCAGGTAACTGATTTCGGTAAGAATACATGAAAGTGGCATGCGAGTGGCTTTTACTTGGAAACTTAAAAATATTTCTAAATTGAGCTTACACATTCTGAAAGAGGGATATTAAAAGAACAAAATGCGCTAGGCTGTAAGAATATCTATGCAGTGGTTCCAGAGATATCTGCATTGGTGTTGAAAAGTTATCAGGTAACTGATTTCGGTAAGAATACATGAAAGTGGCATGCGTGTGGCTTTTACTTGGAAACTTAAAAATATTTCTAAATTAAGCTTAAACATTCTGATAGAGGGATATTATAGAAACAAAATGCGCTAGGTTGTAAGAGAATTTATATAGTGGTTCCAGGGATATCTGCGTTGGTGTTGAAAAGTTATCAGGTACCTGATTTCGGTAAGAATACATGAAAGTGGCATGCGAGTGGCTTTTACTTGGAAACTTAAAAATATTTCTAAATTGAGCTTACACATTCTGAAAGAGGGATCTTAAAAGAACAAAATACGCTGGGCTGTAAGAATATCTATGCAGTGGTTCCAGAGATAACTGCGTTGGTGTTGAAAAGTTATCAGGTAACTGAATTCGGTAAGAATACATGAAAGTGGCATGCGAGTGGCTTTTACATGGAAACTTAAAAATATTTCTAAATTGAGCTTACAAATTCTGAAAGAGGGATATTAAACGAACAAAATGCGCTAGGCTGTAATAATATCTATGCAGCGGTTCTAGAGATATCTGCGTTGGTGTTGAAAAGTTACCAGGTAACTGAATTCGGTAAGAATACATGAAAGTGGCATGCGAGTGGCTTTTACATGGAAACTTAAAAATATTTTTAAATTTAGCTTACACATTCTGAAAGAGGGATACTAAATGAACAAAATGCGATAGGCTGTAATAATATCTATGCAGTGGTTCTAGAGATATCTGCGTTGGTGTTGAAAAGTTATCAGGTAACTGATTTCGGTAAGAATACATGAAAGTGGCATGCGTGTGGCTTTTACTTGGAAAGTTAAAAATATTTCTAAATTAAGCTTACACATCCTGATAGAGGGAAAATAGAGGAACAAAATGCGCTAGGCTGTAATAATATTTATGCAGTGGTTCCAGAGATATCTGCGTTGGTGTTGAAAAGTTATCAGGTAACTGAATTCGGTAAGAATACATGAAAGTGGCATGCGAGTGGCTTTTACATGAAAACTTAAAAATATTTCTAAATTGAGCTTACACATTCTGAAAGAGGGATATTAAACGAACAAAATGCGATAGGCTGTAAGAAATTATATGCAGTGGTTCCAGAGATACGTGCGCCGGTGTTGAAAAGTTATCAGGTAACTGATTTCGGTAAGAATACATGAAAGTGGCATGCGAGTGGCTTTTACTTGGAAACTTAAAAATATTTCTAAATTAAGCTTACACTTCTTGATAGAGGGAAACTAGAGGAACAAAATGCGCTAGGCTGTAGGAAAATCTATGCAGTGGTTCCAGAGATATCTTTGTTGGTGCTGAAAAGTAAGCAGGAAACTGATTTCGGTAAAAAATGCATGAAATTGGCTTCAGAGTGGCTTTTACTTGGAAACTTAAAAATATTTTTAAATTGAGCTTACACATTCTGAAAGAGGGATATTAAACGAACAAAATGCGCTAGGCTGTAAGAATGTCTATGCAGTGGTTCCAGACATATCTGCGTTGGTGTTGAAAAGTTATCAGGTAACTGATTTCGGTAAGAATACATGAAAGTGGCATGCGTGTGGCTTTTACTTGGAAACTTAAAAATATTTTTAAATTGAGCTTACACATTCTGAAAGAGGAATATTAAACGAACAAAATGCGCTAGGCTGTAAGAATGTCTATGCAGTGGTTCCAGACATATCTGCGTTGGTGTTGAAAAGTTATCAGGTAACTGATTTCGGTAAGAATACATGAAAGTGGCATGCGAGTGGCTTTTACATGAAAACTTAAAAATATTTCTAAATTGAGCTTACACATTCTGAAAGAGGGATATTAAACGAACAAAATGCGATAGGCTGTAAGAAATTATATGCAGTGGTTCCAGAGATACGTGCGCCGGTGTTGAAAAGTTATCAGGTAACTGATTTCGGTAAGAATACATGAAAGTGGCAAGCGAGTGGCTTTTACTTGGAAATCTACAAATATTTCTAAATTGAGCTTACACATTCTGAAAGAGGGATATTAAACGAACAAAATGCGCTAGGTTGTAAGAAAATATATGCAGTGGTTCCAAAGATACCTGCGTTGGTGTTGAAAAGTTATCAGGTAACTGATTTCGGTAAGAATACATGAAAGTGACATGCGAGTGGCTTTTACTTGGAAACTTAAAAATATTTCAAAATTGACCTTACACATTCTGAAAGAGATATATTAAACGAACAAAATGCGCTAGGCTGTAAGAATATCTATGCAGTGGGTCCAGAGATATTTGCATTGGTGTTGAAAAGTTATCAGGTAACTGATTTCGGTAAGAATACATGAAAGTGGCATGCGAGTGGCTTTTACTTGGAAACTTAAAAATATTTCTAAATTGAGCTTACACATTCTGATAGAGGCATACTAGGGGAACAAAATGGTGTTGAAAAGTAAGCTGCAAACTAATTTTGGTAAGAATCCATGAAAGTGGCATGCGTGTGGCTTTTACTTGGAAACTTAAAAATGTTTCTAAATTGAGCTTACACATTCTGAAAGACGGATATTCAACGAACAAAATGCGCTAGGCTATAAGAATATCTATGCAGTGGTTCCAGAGATATCTGCGTTGGTGTTGAAAAGTTATCAGGTAACAGATTTCGGTAAGAATACATGAAATTGGCATGCGAGTGGCTTTTACTTGGAAATTTAAAAATATTTCTAAATTGTTCTTACACATTCTGAAAGAGGGATATTAAACGAACAAAATGCGCTAGGCTATAAGAATGTCTATGCAGTGGTTCCAGAGGTATCTGCGTTGTTGTTGAAAAGTTATCAGGTAACTGATTTCGGTAAGAATACATGAAAGTGGCATGCGAGTGGCTTTTACTGGGAACCTTAAAAATATTTCTAAATTAAGCTTACACATTCTGATAGAGGGATATTAGAGAAACAAAATGCGATAGGCTGTAAGAAAATCTATGAAGTGGTTCCAGAGATATCTGCGTTGGTGTTGAAAAGTTATCAGGTAACTGATTTAGATAAGAATACATGAAAGTGGCATGCGAGTGGCTTTTACTTGCAAACTTAAAAATATTTCTAAATTTAGCTTACACATTCTGATAGAGGGATACTAGAGGAACAAAATGCGCTAGTCTGTAAGAAAATCTATGCAGTGGTTCCAGAGATATCTGCGTTGGTGTTGAAAAGTTATCAGGTAACTGATTTCGGTAAGAATACATGAAAGTGGCATGTGAATGGCTCTTACTTGGAAACTTAAAAATATTTCTAAATTGAGCTTACACATTCTGATAGAGGGATACTAGAGGAACAAAATGCGCTAGTCTGTAAGAAAATCTATGCAGTGCTTCCAGAGATATCTGCGTCGGTGTTAAAAAGTTATCGGGTAACTGAATTCGGTAAGAATACATGAAAGTGGCATGCGAGTGGCTTTTACTTGGAAAATTAAAAATATTACTAAATTGAGCTTACACATTCTGAAAGAGGGATATTAAACGAACAAAATGCGCTAGGCTGTAATAATATCTATTCAGTGGTTCCAGAGATATCTGCGTTGGTGTTGAAAAGTTATCAGGTAACTGATTTCGGTAAGAATACATGAAAGTGGCATGTGAATGGCTCTTACTTGGAAACTTAAAAATATTTCTAAATTGAGCTTACACATTCTGGTAGAGGGATACTAGAGGAACAAAATGCGCTAGTCTGTAAGAAAATCTATGCAGTGCTTCCAGAGATATCTGCGTCGGTGTTAAAAAGTTATCGGGTAACTGAATTCGGTAAGAATACATGAAAGTGGCATGCGAGTGGCTTTTACTTGGAAACTTAAAAATATTTGTAAATTGAGTTTACACATTCTGAAAGAGGGATATTAAACGAACAAAAGGCGCTAGGCTATAATATTATCTATGCAGTGGTTCCAGAGATATCTGCGTTGGTGTTGAAAAGTTATCAGGTAACTAATTTCGGTAAGAATACATGAAAGTGGCATGCGAGTGGCTTTTACTGGGAACCTTAAAAATATTTCTAAATTAAGCTTACACGTCCTGATAGAGGGATATTAGAGAAACAAAATGCGATAAGCTGTAAGAAAATCTATGAAGTGGCTCCAGAGATATCTGCGTTGGTGTTGAAAAGTTATCAGGTAACTGATTTAAGTAAGAATACATGAAAGTGGCATGCGAGTGGCTTTTACTTGGAAACTTAAAAATATTTCTAAATTTAGCTTACACATTCTGATAGAGGGATACTAGAGGAACAAAATGCGCTAGTCTGTAAGAAAATCTATGCAGTGCTTCCAGAGATATCTGCGTCGCTGTTGAAAAGTTATCGGGTAACTAAATTCGGTAAGAATACATGAAAGTGACATGCCAGTGGCTTTTACTTGGAAACTTAAAAATATTTATAAATTGAGCTTACACATTCTGAAAGAGGGATATTAAACGAACAAAAGGCGCTAGGCTGTAAGAAAATCTATGAAGTGGTTCCAGAGATATTTGCGTTGGTGGTGAAAAGTTATCAGGTAACTGATTTCGGTAAGAATACATGAAAGTGGCATGCGTGTGGCTTTTACTTGGAAACTTAAAAATATTTCTAAATTGAGCTTACACATTCTGATAGAGGGATACTAGAGGAACAAAATGCGCTAGTCTGTAAGAAAATCTATGCAGTGCTTCCAGAGATATCTGCTTCGGTGTTGAAAAGTTATCGAGTAACTGAATTCGGTAAGAATACATGAAAGTGGCATGCGAGTGGCTTTTACTTGGAAACTTAAAAATATTTCTAAATTGAGCTTACACATTCTTAAAGAGGGATATTAAACGAACAAAATGCGCTAGGCTGTAAGAAAATCTATGCAGTGGTTCCAGAGATATCTGCGTTGGTGTTGAAAAGTTATCAGGTAACTGATTTCGGTAAGAATACATGAAAGTTGCATGCGTGTGGCTTTTACTTGGAAACTTAAAAATATTTCTAAATTTAGCTTACACATTCTGATAAAAGGATATTAGATGAACAAAATGCGCTAGGCTATAAGAAAATCTATGCAGTGGTTCCAGAGATATCTGCGTTGGTGTTGAAAAGTTATCGGGTAACTGAATTCGGTAAGAATACATGAAAGTGGCATGCCAGTGGCTTTTACTTGGAAACTTAAAAATATTTCTAAATTGAGCTTACACATTCTGAAAGAGGGATATTAAACGAACAAAATGCGCTAGGCTGTAAGAATATCTATGCAGTGGTTCCAGAGATATCTGCGTTGGTGTTGAAAAGTTATCAGGTAACTAATTTCGGTAAGAATACATGAAAGTGGCAAGCGAGTGGCTTTTACTGGGAACCTTAAAAATATTTCTGAATTAAGCTTACACATCCTGATAGAGGGATATTAGAGAAACAAAATGCGATAGGCTGTAAGAAAATCTATGAAGTGGCTCCAGAGATATCTGCGTTGGTGTTGAAAAGTTATCAGGTAACTGATTTAAGTAAGAATACATGAAAGTGGCATGCGAGTGGCTTTTACTTGGAAACTTAAAAATATTTCTAAATTTAGCTTACACATTCTGATAGAGGGATACTAGAGGAACAAAATGCGCTAGTCTGTAAGAAAATCTATGCAGTGCTTCCAGAGATATCTGCGTCGGTGTTGAAAAGTTATCGGGTAACTGAATTCGGTAAGAATACATGAAAGTGACATGCCAGTGGCTTTTACTTGGAAACTTAAAAATATTTATAAATTGAGCTTACACATTCTGAAAGAGGGATATTAAACGAACAAAAGGCGCTAGGCTGTAAGAAAATCTATGAAGTGGTTCCAGAGATATTTGCGTTGGTGGTGAAAAGTTATCAGGTAACTGATTTCGGTAAGAATACATGAAAGTGGCATGCGTGTGGCTTTTACTTGGAAACTTAAAAATATTTCTAAATTGAGCTTACACATTCTGATAGAGGGATACTAGAGGAACAAAATGTGCTAGTCTGTAAGAAAATCTATGCAGTGCTTCCAGAGATATCTGCTTCGGTGTTGAAAAGTTATCGGGTAACTGAATTCGGTAAGAATACATGAAAGTGGCATGCGAGAGGCTTTTACTTGGAAACTTAAAAATATTTCTAAATTGAGCTTACACATTCTGAAAGAGGGATATTAAACGAACAAAATGCGCTAGGCTGTAATAATATCTATGCAGTGGTTCCAGAGATATCTGCGTTGGTGTTGAAAAGTTATCAGGTAACTGATTTCGGTAAGAATACATGAAAGTGGCATGCGTGTGGCTTTTACTTGGAAACTTAAAAATATTTCTAAATTGAGCTTACACATTCTGATAGAGGGATACTAGAGGAACAAAATGCGCTAGTCTGTAAGAAAATCTATGCAGTGCTTCCAGAGATATCTGCTTTGGTGTTGAAAAGTTATCGGGTAACTGAATTCAATAAGAATACATGAAAGTGGCATGCCAGTGGCTTTTACTTGGAAACTTAAAAATATTTCTAAATTGAGCTTACACATTCTGAAACAGGGATATTAAACGAACAAAATGCGCTAGGCTGTAATAATATCTATTCAGTGGTTCCAGAGATATCTGCGTTGGTGTTGAAAAGTTATCAGGTAACTGATTTCGGTAAGAATACATGAAAGTGGCATGTGAGTGGCTTTTACTTGGAAACTTAAAAATATTTCTAAATTGAGCTTACACATTCTGAAAGAGGGATATTAAACGAACAAAATGCGCTAGGCTGTAAGAATATCTATGCAGTGGGTCCAGAGATATCTGCATTGGTGTTGAAAAGTTATCTGGTGACTGAATTCGGTAAGAATACATGAAAGTGACATGCAAGTGGCTTTTACTTGGAAACTTAAAAATATTCCTAAATTGAGCTTACACATTCTGACAGAGGGATATTAAACGAACAAAATGCGCTAGGCTGTAAGAATATCTATGCAGTGGTTCCAGAGATATCTGCGTTGGTGTTGAAAAGTTATCAGGTAACTGAATTCGGTAAGAATACATGAAAGTGGCATGCGAGTGGCTTTTACTTGGAAACTTAAAAATATTTGTAAATTGAGTTTACACATTCTGAAAGAGGGGTATTAAACGAACAAAATGCGCTAGGCTGTAATAATATCTATACAGTGCTTCCAGAGATATCTGCGTCGGTGTTGAAAAGTTATCAGGTAACTGATTTCGGTAAGAATACATGAAAGTGACATGCGAGTGGCTTTTACTTGGAAACTTAAAAATAATTCTAAATTGAGCTTACACATTCTGAAAGAGGGATATTAAACGAACAAAATGCGCTAGGCTGTAAGAATATCTATGCAGTGGGTCCAGAGATATCTGCATTGGTGTTGAAAAGTTATCAGGTAACTGATTTCGGTTAGAATACATGAAAGTGGCATGCGAGTGGCTTTTACTTGGAAACTTAAAAATATTTCTAAATTGAGCTTACACATTCTGAAAGAGGGATATTAAACGAACAAAATGCGCTAGGCTGTAATAATATCTATTCAGTGGTTCCAGAGATATCTGTGTTGGTGTTGAAAAGTTATCAGGTAACTGATTTCGGTAAGAATACATGAAAGTGGCATGTGAATGGCTCTTACTTGGAAACTTAAAAATATTTCTAAATTGAGCTTACACATTCTGAAAGAGGGATATTAAACGAACAAAATGCGCTAGGCTGTAAGAATATCTATGCAGTGGGTCCAGAGTAGGGTTGCCAGACGGGCCTGATTTGGCCTGATTGTCAAGTTTTTTAATGCGCGTCAAGTATCAAGTGAAAAAGTGATTTGTCAATGTTTTTTGTAAGTTTTTTTTTTCTCAAATTTATTCTAGCTACATATGTAATAAAGTAAGTTTATATTTCTAAAAAACACATCGAAAGAGCATATTTTTACTATCAATACAACTAAGGACTAATATGATACATATTTTTTATATACCAAAGATAGGAATAGAATGTCCTTCGATCTAATAAGAGCCGAACTATTAATAAGAATAAATTTTAATGAGCATTGCAAAAACTTTCAAAATTTTTTAACAACATCCGACTAATTCTGTATCTAAGAATACGAAATATATGTGGCAAAATAAATAGAACCTATATTTTTTTTTCTTAAGATAGTACCTATATATTTTTTTTTTAAATAACGGCTAAATTTTCTCTAAAATATATAACGACTGAATTTTTATTCTTATATTGTTTTTTGTTTCTTTTACATTGTTTCTGTTATTTTTACTTTTTATGATATTTTTGTTTTTATTCTAATAATTTTTATAAAAAAAATTATATAAAAACCAATAGTATGAGTGTTTTTATTTGTCAAGTTTTTTTTTCAAAATCAAGTTTTTTTTTTGGCAATGTCAAGCTTTTTGGCAAATTGGATCTGGCAAGCCTAGTCCAGAGATATCTGCGTTGGTGTTGAAAAGTTATCAGGTAACTAATTTCGGTAAGAATACATGAAAGTGGCAAGCGAGTGGCTTTTACTGGGAACCTTAAAAATATTTCTGAATTAAGCTTACACATCCTGATAGAGGGATATTAGAGAAACAAAATGCGATAGGCTGTAAGAAAATCTATGAAGTGGCTCCAGAGATATCTGCGTTGGTGTTGAAAAGTTATCAGGTAACTGATTTAAGTAAGAATACATGAAAGTGGCATGCGAGTGGCTTTTACTTGGAAACTTAAAAATATTTCTAAATTTAGCTTACACATTCTGATAGAGGGATACTAGAGGAACAAAATGCGCTAGTCTGTAAGAAAATCTATGCAGTGCTTCCAGAGATATCTGCGTCGGTGTTGAAAAGTTATCGGGTAACTGAATTCGGTAAGAATACATGAAAGTGACATGCCAGTGGCTTTTACTTGGAAACTTAAAAATATTTATAAATTGAGCTTACACATTCTGAAAGAGGGATATTAAACGAACAAAAGGCGCTAGGCTGTAAGAAAATCTATGAAGTGGTTCCAGAGATATTTGCGTTGGTGGTGAAAAGTTATCAGGTAACTGATTTCGGTAAGAATACATGAAAGTGGCATGCGTGTGGCTTTTACTTGGAAACTTAAAAATATTTCTAAATTGAGCTTACACATTCTGATAGAGGGATACTAGAGGAACAAAATATGCTAGTCTGTAAGAAAATCTATGCAGTGCTTCCAGAGATATCTGCTTCGGTGTTGAAAAGTTATCGGGTAACTGAATTCGGTAAGAATACATGAAAGTGGCATGCGAGAGGCTTTTACTTGGAAACTTAAAAATATTTCTAAATTGAGCTTACACATTCTGAAAGAGGGATATTAAACGAACAAAATGCGCTAGGCTGTAATAATATCTATGCAGTGGTTCCAGAGATATCTGCGTTGGTGTTGAAAAGTTATCAGGTAACTGATTTCGGTAAGAATACATGAAAGTGGCATGCGTGTGGCTTTTACTTGGAAACTTAAAAATATTTCTAAATTGAGCTTACACATTCTGATAGAGGGATACTAGAGGAACAAAATGCGCTAGTCTGTAAGAAAATTTATGCAGTGCTTCCAGAGATATCTGCTTCGGTGTTGAAAAGTTATCGGGTAACTGAATTCAATAAGAATACATGAAAGTGGCATGCCAGTGACTTTTACTTGGAAACTTAAAAATATTCCTAAATTGAGCTTACACATTCTGAAACAGGGATATTAAACGAACAAAATGCGCTAGGCTGTAATAATATCTATTCAGTGGTTCCAGAGATATCTGCGTTGGTGTTGAAAAGTTATCAGGTAACTGATTTCGGTAAGAATACATGAAAGTGGCATGTGAGTGGCTTTTACTTGGAAACTTAAAAATATTTCTAAATTGAGCTTACACATTCTGAAAGAGGGATATTAAACGAACAAAATGCGCTAGGCTGTAAGAATATCTATGCAGTGGGTCCAGAGATATCTGCATTGGTGTTGAAAAGTTATCTGGTGACTGAATTCGGTAAGAATACATGAAAGTGACATGCAAGTGGCTTTTACTTGGAAACTTAAAAATATTCCTAAATTGAGCTTACACATTCTGACAGAGGGATATTAAACGAACAAAATGCGCTAGGCTGTAAGAATATCTATGCAGTGGTTCCAGAGATATCTGCGTTGGTGTTGAAAAGTTATCAGGTAACTGAATTCGGTAAGAATACATGAAAGTGGCATGCGAGTGGCTTTTACTTGGAAACTTAAAAATATTTCTAAATTGAGTTTACACATTCTGAAAGAGGGATATTAAACGAACAAAATGCGCTAGGCTGTAAGAAAATCTATGCAGTGGTTCCAGAGATATCTGCGTTGGTGTTGAAAAGTTATCAGGTAACTGATTTCGGTAAGAATACATGAAAGTGACATGCGAGTGGCTTTTACTTGGAAACTTAAAAATAATTCTAAATTGAGCTTACACATTCTGAAAGAGGGATATTAAACGAACAAAATGCGCTAGGCTGTAAGAATATCTATGCAGTGGGTCCAGAGATATCTGCATTGGTGTTGAAAAGTTATCAGGTAACTGATTTCGGTTAGAATACATGAAAGTGGCATGCGAGTGGCTTTTACTTGGAAACTTAAAAATATTTGTAAATTGAGTTTACACATTCTGAAAGATGGATATTAAACGAACAAAATGCACTAGGCAGTAAGAAAATCTATGCAGTGGTTCCAGAGATATCTGCGTTGGTGTTGAAAAGTTATCAGGTAACTGAATTCGGTAAGAATACATGAAAGTGACATGCGAGTGGCTTTTACTTGGAAACTTAAAAATATTTCTAAATTGAGCTTACACATTCTGAAAGAGGGATATTAAACGAACAAAATGCGCTAGGCTGTAAGAATATCTATGCAGTGGTTCCAGAGATATCTGCGTTGGTGTTGAAAAGTTATCAGGTAACTGAAATCGGTAAGAATACATGAAAGTGGCATGCGAGTGGCTTTTACTTGGAAACTTAAAAATATTTGTAAATTGAGTTTACACATTCTGAAAGAGGGATATTAAACGAACAAAATGCGCTAGGTAGTAAGAAAATCTATGCAGTGGTTCCAGAGATATCTGCGTTGGTGTTGAAAAGTTATCAGGTAACTGATTTCGGTAAGAATACATGAAAGTGGCATGTGAATGGCTCTTACTTGGAAACTTAAAAATATTTCTAAATTGAGCTTACACATTCTGGTAGAGGGATACTAGAGGAACAAAATGCGCTAGTCTGTAAGAAAATCTATGCAGTGCTTCCAGAGATATCTGCGTCGGTGTTAAAAAGTTATCGGGTAACTGAATTCGGTAAGAATACATGAAAGTGGCATGCGAGTGGCTTTTACTTGGAAACTTAAAAATATTTGTAAATTGAGTTTACACATTCTGAAAGAGGGATATTAAACGAACAAAAGGCGCTAGGCTATAATATTATCTATGCAGTGGTTCCAGAGATATCTGCGTTGGTGTTGAAAAGTTATCAGGTAACTGATTTCGGTAAGAATACATGAAAGTGGCATGCGAGTGGCTTTTACTGGGAACCTTAAAAATATTTCTAAATTAAGCTTACACGTCCTGATAGAGGGATATTAGAGAAACAAAATGCGATAAGCTGTAAGAAAATCTATGAAGTGGCTCCAGAGATATCTGCGTTGGTGTTGAAAAGTTATCAGGTAACTGATTTAAGTAAGAATACATGAAAGTGGCATGCGAGTGGCTTTTACTTGGAAACTTAAAAATATTTCTAAATTTAGCTTACACATTCTGATAGAGGGATACTAGAGGAACAAAATGCGCTAGTCTGTAAGAAAATCTATGCAGTGCTTCCAGAGATATCTGCGTCGCTGTTGAAAAGTTATCGGGTAACTAAATTCGGTAAGAATACATGAAAGTGACATGCCAGTGGCTTTTACTTGGAAACTTAAAAATATTTATAAATTGAGCTTACACATTCTGAAAGAGGGATATTAAACGAACAAAAGGCGCTAGGCTGTAAGAAAATCTATGAAGTGGTTCCAGAGATATTTGCGTTGGTGGTGAAAAGTTATCAGGTAACTGATTTCGGTAAGAATACATGAAAGTGGCATGCGTGTGGCTTTTACTTGGAAACTTAAAAATATTTCTAAATTGAGCTTACACATTCTGATAGAGGGATACTAGAGGAACAAAATGCGCTAGTCTGTAAGAAAATCTATGCAGTGCTTCCAGAGATATCTGCTTCGGTGTTGAAAAGTTATCGAGTAACTGAATTCGGTAAGAATACATGAAAGTGGCATGCGAGTGGCTTTTACTTGGAAACTTAAAAATATTTCTAAATTGAGCTTACACATTCTTAAAGAGGGATATTAAACGAACAAAATGCGCTAGGCTGTAAGAAAATCTATGCAGTGGTTCCAGAGATATCTGCGTTGGTGTTGAAAAGTTATCAGGTAACTGATTTCGGTAAGAATACATGAAAGTGGCATGCGTGTGGCTTTTACTTGGAAACTTAAAAATATTTCTAAATTTAGCTTACACATTCTGATAAAAGGATATTAGATGAACAAAATGCGCTAGGCTGTAAGAAAATCTATGCAGTGGTTCCAGAGATATCTGCGTTGGTGTTGAAAAGTTATCGGGTAACTGAATTCGGTAAGAATACATGAAAGTGGCATGCCAGTGGCTTTTACTTGGAAACTTAAAAATATTTCTAAATTGAGCTTACACATTCTGAAAGAGGGATATTAAACGAACAAAATGCGCTAGGCTGTAATAATATCTATGCAGTGGTTCCAGAGATATCTGCGTTGGTGTTGAAAAGTTATCAGGTAACTAATTTCGGTAAGAATACATGAAAGTGGCAAGCGAGTGGCTTTTACTGGGAACCTTAAAAATATTTCTGAATTAAGCTTACACATCCTGATAGAGGGATATTAGAGAAACAAAATGCGATAGGCTGTAAGAAAATCTATGAAGTGGCTCCAGAGATATCTGCGTTGGTGTTGAAAAGTTATCAGGTAACTGATTTAAGTAAGAATACATGAAAGTGGCATGCGAGTGGCTTTTACTTGGAAACTTAAAAATATTTCTAAATTTAGCTTACACATTCTGATAGAGGGATACTAGAGGAACAAAATGCGCTAGTCTGTAAGAAAATCTATGCAGTGCTTCCAGAGATATCTGCGTCGGTGTTGAAAAGTTATCGGGTAACTGAATTCGGTAAGAATACATGAAAGTGACATGCCAGTGGCTTTTACTTGGAAACTTAAAAATATTTATAAATTGAGCTTACACATTCTGAAAGAGGGATATTAAACGAACAAAAGGCGCTAGGCTGTAAGAAAATCTATGAAGTGGTTCCAGAGATATTTGCGTTGGTGGTGAAAAGTTATCAGGTAACTGATTTCGGTAAGAATACATGAAAGTGGCATGCGTGTGGCTTTTACTTGGAAACTTAAAAATATTTCTAAATTGAGCTTACACATTCTGATAGAGGGATACTAGAGGAACAAAATGTGCTAGTCTGTAAGAAAATCTATGCAGTGCTTCCAGAGATATCTGCTTCGGTGTTGAAAAGTTATCGGGTAACTGAATTCGGTAAGAATACATGAAAGTGGCATGCGAGAGGCTTTTACTTGGAAACTTAACAATATTTCTAAATTGAGCTTACACATTCTGAAAGAGGGATATTAAACGAACAAAATGCGCTAGGCTGTAATAATATCTATGCAGTGGTTCCAGAGATATCTGCGTTGGTGTTGAAAAGTTATCAGGTAACTGATTTCGGTAAGAATACATGAAAGTGGCATGCGAGTGGCTTTTACTTGGAAACTTAAAAATATTTCTAAATTGAGCTTACACATTCTGATAGAGGGATACTAGAGGAACAAAATGCGCTAGTCTGTAAGAAAATCTATGCAGTGCTTCCAGAGATATCTGCTTTGGTGTTGAAAAGTTATCGGGTAACTGAATTCAATAAGAATACATGAAAGTGGCATGCCAGTGGCTTTTACTTGGAAACTTAAAAATATTTCTAAATTGAGCTTACACATTCTGAAACAGGGATATTAAACGAACAAAATGCGCTAGGCTGTAATAATATCTATTCAGTGGTTCCAGAGATATCTGCGTTGGTGTTGAAAAGTTATCAGGTAACTGATTTCGGTAAGAATACATGAAAGTGGCATGTGAATGGCTCTTACTTGGAAACTTAAAAATATTTCTAAATTGAGCTTACACATTCTGAAAGAGGGATATTAAACGAACAAAATGCGCTAGGCTGTAAGAATATCTATGCAGTGGGTCCAGAGATATCTGCATTGGTGTTGAAAAGTTATCTGGTGACTGAATTCGGTAAGAATACATGAAAGTGACATGCAAGTGGCTTTTACTTGGAAACTTAAAAATATTCCTAAATTGAGCTTACACATTCTGACAGAGGGATATTAAACGAACAAAATGCGCTAGGCTGTAAGAAAATCTATGCAGTGGTTCCAGAGATATCTGCGTTGGTGTTGAAAAGTTATCAGGTAACTGAATTCGGTAAGAATACATGAAAGTGGCATGCGAGTGGCTTTTACTTGGAAACTTAAAAATATTTATAAATTGAGTTTACACATTCTGAAAGAGGGGTATTAAACGAACAAAATGCGCTAGGCTGTAATAATATCTATACAGTGCTTCCAGAGATATCTGCGTTGGTGTTGAAAAGTTATCAGGTAACTGATTTCGGTAAGAATACATGAAAGTGACATGCGAGTGGCTTTTACTTGGAAACTTAAAAATAATTCTAAATTGAGCTTACACATTCTGAAAGAGGGATATTAAACGAACAAAATGCGCTAGGCTGTAAGAATATCTATGCAGTGGGTCCAGAGATATCTGCATTGGTGTTGAAAAGTTATCAGGTAACTGATTTCGGTTAGAATACATGAAAGTGGCATGCGAGTGGCTTTTACTTAGAAACTTAAAAATATTTCTAAATTGAGCTTACACATTCTGAAGGAGGGATATTAAACGAACAAAATGCGCTAGGCTGTAATAATATCTATTCAGTGGTTCCAGAGATATCTGCGTTGGTGTTGAAAAGTTATCAGGTAACTGATTTCGGTAAGAATACATGAAAGTGGCATGTGAATGGCTCTTACTTGGAAACTTAAAAATATTTCTAAATTGAGCTTACACATTCTGAAAGAGGGATATTAAACGAACAAAATGCGCTAGGCTGTAAGAATATCTATGCAGTGGGTCCAGAGTAGGGTTGCCAGACGGGCCTGATTTGGCCTGATTGTCAAGTTTTTTAATGCGCGTCAAGTATCAAGTGAAAAAGTGATTTGTCAATGTTTTTTGTAAGTTTTTTTTTTCTCAAATTTATTCTAGCTACATATGTAATAAAGTAAGTTTATATTTCTAAAAAACACATCGAAAGAGCATATTTTTACTATCAATACAACTAAGGACTAATATGATACATATTTTTTATATACCAAAGATAGGAATAGAATGTCCTTCGATCTAATAAGAGCCGAACTATTAATAAGAATAAATTTTAATGAGCATTGCAAAAACTTTCAAAATTTTTTAACAACATCCGACTAATTCTGTATCTAAGAATACGAAATATATGTGGCAAAATAAATAGAACCTATATTTTTTTTTCTTAAGATAGTACCTATATATTTTTTTTTTAAATAACGGCTAAATTTTCTCTAAAATATATAACGACTGAATTTTTATTCTTATATTGTTTTTTGTTTCTTTTACATTGTTTCTGTTATTTTTACTTTTTATGATATTTTTGTTTTTATTCTAATAATTTTTATAAAAAAAATTATATAAAAACCAATAGTATGAGTGTTTTTATTTGTCAAGTTTTTTTTTCAAAATCAAGTTTTTTTTTTGGCAATGTCAAGCTTTTTGGCAAATTGGATCTGGCAAGCCTAGTCCAGAGATATCTGCGTTGGTGTTGAAAAGTTATCAGGTAACTAATTTCGGTAAGAATACATGAAAGTGGCAAGCGAGTGGCTTTTACTGGGAACCTTAAAAATATTTCTGAATTAAGCTTACACATCCTGATAGAGGGATATTAGAGAAACAAAATGCGATAGGCTGTAAGAAAATCTATGAAGTGGCTCCAGAGATATCTGCGTTGGTGTTGAAAAGTTATCAGGTAACTGATTTAAGTAAGAATACATGAAAGTGGCATGCGAGTGGCTTTTACTTGGAAACTTAAAAATATTTCTAAATTGAGCTTACACATTCTGATAGAGGGATACTAGAGGAACAAAATGCGCTAGTCTGTAAGAAAATCTATGCAGTGCTTCCAGAGATATCTGCGTCGGTGTTGAAAAGTTATCGGGTAACTGAATTCGGTAAGAATACATGAAAGTGACATGCCAGTGGCTTTTACTTGGAAACTTAAAAATATTTATAAATTGAGCTTACACATTCTGAAAGAGGGATATTAAACGAACAAAAGGCGCTAGGCTGTAAGAAAATCTATGAAGTGGTTCCAGAGATATTTGCGTTGGTGGTGAAAAGTTATCAGGTAACTGATTTCGGTAAGAATACATGAAAGTGGCATGCGTGTGGCTTTTACTTGGAAACTTAAAAATATTTCTAAATTGAGCTTACACATTCTGATAGAGGGATACTAGAGGAACAAAATATGCTAGTCTGTAAGAAAATCTATGCAGTGCTTCCAGAGATATCTGCTTCGGTGTTGAAAAGTTATCGGGTAACTGAATTCGGTAAGAATACATGAAAGTGGCATGCGAGAGGCTTTTACTTGGAAACTTAAAAATATTTCTAAATTGAGCTTACACATTCTGAAAGAGGGATATTAAACGAACAAAATGCGCTAGGCTGTAATAATATCTATGCAGTGGTTCCAGAGATATCTGCGTTGGTGTTGAAAAGTTATCAGGTAACTGATTTCGGTAAGAATACATGAAAGTGGCATGCGTGTGGCTTTTACTTGGAAACTTAAAAATATTTCTAAATTGAGCTTACACATTCTGATAGAGGGATACTAGAGGAACAAAATGCGCTAGTCTGTAAGAAAATCTATGCAGTGCTTCCAGAGATATCTGCTTCGGTGTTGAAAAGTTATCGGGTAACTGAATTCAATAAGAATACATGAAAGTGGCATGCCAGTGACTTTTACTTGGAAACTTAAAAATATTCCTAAATTGAGCTTACACATTCTGAAACAGGGATATTAAACGAACAAAATGCGCTAGGCTGTAATAATATCTATTCAGTGGTTCCAGAGATATCTGCGTTGGTGTTGAAAAGTTATCAGGTAACTGATTTCGGTAAGAATACATGAAAGTGGCATGCGAATGGCTCTTACTTGGAAACTTAAAAATATTTCTAAATTGAGCTTACACATTCTGAAAGAGGGATATTAAACGAACAAAATGCGCTAGGCTGTAAGAATATCTATGCAGTGGGTCCAGAGATATCTGCATTGGTGTTGAAAAGTTATCTGGTGACTGAATTCGGTAAGAATACATGAAAGTGACATGCAAGTGGCTTTTACTTGGAAACTTAAAAATATTCCTAAATTGAGCTTACACATTCTGACAGAGGGATATTAAACGAACAAAATGCGCTAGGCTGTAAGAAAATCTATGCAGTGGTTCCAGAGATATCTGCGTTGGTGTTGAAAAGTTATCAGGTAACTGAAATCGGTAAGAATACATGAAAGTGGCATGCGTGTGGCTTTTACTTGGAAACTTAAAAATATTTGTAAATTGAGCTTACACATTCTGAAAGAGGGATATTAAACGAACAAAATGCGCTACGCTGTAAGAAAATCTATGCAGTGGTTCCAGAGATATCTGCGTTGGTGTTGAAAAGTTATCAGGTAACTGATTTCGGTAAGAATACATGAAAGTGACATGCGAGTGGCTTTTACTTGGAAACTTAAAAATAATTCTAAATTGAGCTTACACATTCTGAAAGAGGGATATTAAACGAACAAAATGCGCTAGGCTGTAAGAATATCTATGCAGTGGGTCCAGAGATATCTGCATTGGTGTTGAAAAGTTATCAGGTAACTGATTTCGGTTAGAATACATGAAAGTGGCATGCGAGTGGCTTTTACTTGGAAACTTAAAAATATTTGTAAATTGAGTTTACACATTCTGAAAGATGGATATTAAACGAACAAAATGCACTAGGCAGTAAGAAAATCTATGCAGTGGTTCCAGAGATATCTGCGTTGGTGTTGAAAAGTTATCAGGTAACTGAATTCGGTAAGAATACATGAAAGTGACATGCGAGTGGCTTTTACTTGGAAACTTAAAAATATTTCTAAATTGAGCTTACACATTCTGAAAGAGGGATATTAAACGAACAAAATGCGCTAGGCTGTAAGAATATCTATGCAGTGGTTCCAGAGATATCTGCGTTGGTGTTGAAAAGTTATCAGGTAACTGAATTCGGTAAGAATACATGAAAGTGGCATGCGAGTGGCTTTTACTTGGAAACTTAAAAATATTTGTAAATTGAGTTTACACATTCTGAAAGAGGGATATTAAACGAACAAAATGCGCTAGGTAGTAAGAAAATCTATGCAGTGGTTCCAGAGATATCTGCGTTGGTGTTGAAAAGTTATCAGGTAACTGATTTCGGTAAGAATACATGAAAGTGACATGCGAGTGGCTTTTACTTGGAAACTTAAAAATATTCCTAAATTGAGCTTACACATTCTGAAAGACGGATATTCAACGAACAAAATGCGCTAGGCTGTAAGAAAATCTATGCAGTGGTTCCAGAGATATCTGCGTTGGTGTTGAAAAGTTATCAGGTAACTGACTTCGGTAAGGATACATGAAAATTGCATGCGTGTGGCTTTTACTTGGAAACTAAAAATATTTCTAAATTAAGCTTACACTTCTTGATAGAGGGAAACTAGAGGAACAAAATGCGCTAGGCTGTAAGAAAATCTATGCAGTGGTTCCAGAGATATCTTTGTTGATGCTGAAAAGTAAGCAGGAAACCGATTTCGGTAAAAAATGCATGAAATTGGCTTCAGAGTGGCTTTTACTTGGAAACTTAAAAATATTTTTAAATTGAGCTTACACATTCTGAAAGAGGGATATTAAACGAACAAAATGCGCTAGGCTGTAAGAATATCTATGCAGTGGTTCCAGCGATATCTGCGTTGGTATTGAAAAGTTATCAGGTAACTTATTTCGGTAAGAGTACATGAAAGTGGCAAGCGAGTGGCTTTTACTTGGAAATCTACAAATATTTCTAAATTGAGCTTACACATTATGAAAGAGGGATATTAAATGAACAAAATGCGCTAGGCTGTAAGAATATCTATGCAGTGGGTCCAGAGATATTTGCATTGGTGTTGAAAAGTTATCAGGTAACTGATTTCGGTAAGAATACATGAAAGTGGCATGCGAGTGGCTTTTACTTGGAAACTTAAAAATATTTCTAAATTAAGCTTACACATTCTGATAGAGGCATACTAGGGGAACAAAATGGTGTTGAAAAGTAAGCTGCAAACTAATTTCGATAAGAATCCATGAAAGTGGCATGCGTGTGGCTTTTACTTGGAAACTTAAAAATATTTGTAAATTGAGTTTACACATTCTGAAAGATGGATATTAAACGAACAAAATGCACTAGGCTATAAGAATATCTATGCAGTGGTTCCAGAGATATCTGCGTTGGTGTTGAAAAGTTATCAGGTAACAGATTTCGGTAAAAATACATGCAATTGGCATGCGAGTGGCTTTTACTTGGAAATTTAAAAATATTTCTAAATTGTGCTTACACATTCTGAAAGAGGGATATTAAACGAACAAAATGCGCTAGGCTATAAGAATGTCTATGCAGTGGTTCCAGAGGTATCTGCGTTGTTGTTGAAAAGTTATCAGGTAACTGATTTCGGTAAGAATACATGAAAGTGGCATGCGAGTGGCTTTTACTGGGAACCTTAAAAATATTTCTAAATTAAGCTTACACATTCTGATAGAGGGATAATAGAGAAACAAAATGCGATAGGCTGTAAGAAAATCTATGAAGTGGTTCCAGAGATATCTGCGTTGGTGTTGAAAAGTTATCAGGTAACTGATTTAGATAAGAATACATGAAAGTGGCATGCGAGTGGCTTTTACTTGCAAACTTAAAAATATTTCTAAATTTAGCTTACACATTCTGATAGAGGGATACTAGAGGAACAAAATGCGCTAGTCTGTAAGAAAATCTATGCAGTGCTTCCAGAGATATCTGCGTCGGTGTTGAAAAGTTATCGGTTAACTGAATTCGGTAAGAATACATGAAAGTGGCATGCCAGTGGCTTTTACTTGGAAACTTAAAAATATTTCTAAATTGAGCTTACACATTCTGAAAGAGGGATATTAAACGAACAAAATGCGCTAGGCTGTAATAATATCTATTCAGTGGTTCCAGAGATATCTGCGTTGGTGTTGAAAAGTTATCAGGTAAGTGATTTCGGTAAGAATACATGAAAGTGGCATGTGAATGGCTCTTACTTGGAAACTTAAAAATATTTCTAAATTGAGCTTACACATACTGATAGAGGGATACTAGAGGAACAAAATGCGCTAGTCTGTAAGAAAACCTATGCAGTGCTTCCAGAGATATCTGCGTCGGTGTTAAAAAGTTATCGGGTAACTGTATTCGGTAAGAATACATGAAAGTGGCATGCGAGTGGCTTTTACTTGGAAACTTAAAAATATTTGTAAATTGAGTTTACACATTCTGAAAGAGGGATATTAAACGAACAAAAGGCGCTAGGCTGTAATAATATCTATGCAGTGGTTCCAGAGATATCTGCGTTGGTGTTGAAAAGTTATCAGGTAACTAATTTCGGTAAGAATACATAAAAGTGGCAAGCGAGTGGCTTTTACTGGGAACCTTAAAAATATTTCTGAATTAAGCTTACACATCCTGATAGAGGGATATTAGAGAAACAAAATGCGATAGGCTGTAAGAAAATCTATGAAGTGGCTCCAGAGATATCTGCGTTGGTGTTGAAAAGTTATCAGGTAACTGATTTAAGTAAGAATACATGAAAGTGGCATGCGAGTGGCTTTTACTTGGAAACTTAAAAATATTTCTAAATTTAGCTTACACATTCTGATAGAGGGATACTAGAGGAACAAAATGCGCTAGTCTGTAAGAAAATCTATGCAGTGCTTCCAGAGATATCTGCGTCGGTGTTGAAAAGTTATCGGGTAACTGAATTCGGTAAGAATACATGAAAGTGACATGCCAGTGGCTTTTACTTGGAAACTTAAAAATATTTATAAATTGAGCTTACACATTCTGAAAGAGGGATATTAAACGAACAAAAGGCGCTAGGCTGTAAGAAAATCTATGAAGTGGTTCCAGAGATATTTGCGTTGGTGTTGAAAAGTTATCAGGTAACTGATTTCGGTAAGAATACATGAAAGTGGCATGCGTGTGGCTTTTACTTGGAAACTTAAAAATATTTCTAAATTGAGCTTACACATTCTGATAGAGGGATACTAGAGGAACAAAATGTGCTAGTCTGTAAGAAAATCTATGCAGTGCTTCCAGAGATATCTGCTTCGGTGTTGAAAAGTTATCGGGTAACTGAATTCGGTAAGAATACATGAAAGTGGCATGCGAGAGGCTTTTACTTGGAAACTTAAAAATATTTCTAAATTGAGCTTACACATTCTGAAAGAGGGATATTAAACGAACAAAATGCGCTAGGCTGTAATAATATCTATGCAGTGGTTCCAGAGATATCTGCGTTGGTGTTGAAAAGTTATCAGGTAACTGATTTCGGTAAGAATACATGAAAGTGGCATGCGTGTGGCTTTTACTTGGAAACTTAAAAATATTTCTAAATTGAGCTTACACATTCTGATAGAGGGATACTAGAGGAACAAAATGCGCTAGTCTGTAAGAAAATCTATGCAGTGATTCCAGAGATATCTGCTTCGGTGTTGAAAAGTTATCGGGTAACTGAATTCAATAAGAATACATGAAAGTGGCATGCCAGTGGCTTTTACTTGGAAACTTAAAAATATTTCTAAATTGAGCTTACACATTCTGAAACAGGGATATTAAACGAACAAAATGCGCTAGGCTGTAATAATATCTATTCAGTGGTTCCAGAGATATCTGCGTTGGTGTTGAAAAGTTATCAGGTAACTGATTTCGGTAAGAATACATGAAAGTGGCATGTGAATGGCTCTTACTTGGAAACTTAAAAATATTTCTAAATTGAGCTTACACATTCTGAAAGAGGGATATTAAACGAACAAAATGCGCTAGGCTGTAAGAATATCTATGCAGTGGGTCCAGAGATATCTGCATTGGTGTTGAAAAGTTATCTGGTGACTGAATTCGGTAAGAATACATGAAAGTGACATGCAAGTGGCTTTTACTTGGAAACTTAAAAATATTCCTAAATTGAGCTTACACATTCTGACAGAGGGATATTAAACGAACAAAATGCGCTAGGCTGTAAGAATATCTATGCAGTGGTTCCAGAGATATCTGCGTTGGTGTTGAAAAGTTATCAGGTAACTGAATTCGGTAAGAATACATGAAAGTGGCATGCGAGTGGCTTTTACTTGGGAACTTAAAAATATTTGTAAATTGAGTTTACACATTCTGAAAGAGGGATATTAAACGAACAAAATGCGCTAGGTAGTAAGAAAATCTATGCAGTGGTTCCAGAGATATCTGCGTTGGTGTTGAAAAGTTATCAGGTAACTGATTTCGGTAAGAATACATGAAAGTGACATGCGAGTGGCTTTTACTTGGAAACTTAAAAATATTCCTAAATTGAGCTTACACATTCTGAAAGAGGCTGTAAGAATATCTATGCAGTGGGTCCAGAGATATCTGCATTGGTGTTGAAAAGTTATCAGGTAACTGATTTCGGTTAGAATACATGAAAGTGGCATGCGAGTGGCTTTTACTTAGAAACTTAAAAATATTTGTAAATTGAGTTTACACATTCTGAAAGATGGATATTAAACGAACAAAATGCACTAGGCAGTAAGAAAATCTATGCAGTGGTTCCAGAGATATCTGCGTTGGTGTTGAAAAGTTATCAGGTAACTGAATTCGGTAAGAATACATGAAAGTGACATGCGAGTGGCTTTTACTTAGAAACTTAAAAATATTTGTAAATTGAGTTTACACATTCTGAAAGATGGATATTAAACGAACAAAATGCACTAGGCAGTAAGAAAATCTATGCAGTGGTTCCAGAGATATCTGCGTTGGTGTTGAAAAGTTATCAGGTAACTGAATTCGGTAAGAATACATGAAAGTGACATGCGAGTGGCTTTTACTTGGAAACTTAAAAATATTCCTAAATTGAGCTTACACATTCTGAAAGAGGGATATTAAACGAACAAAATGCGCTAGGCTGTAAGAATATCTATGCAGTGGTTCCAGAGATATCTGCGTTGGTGTTGAAAAGTTATCAGGTAACTGAATTCGGTAAGAATACATGAAAGTGGCATGCGAGTGGCTTTTACTTGGAAACTTAAAAATATTTCTAAATTGAGTTTACACATTCTGAAAGAGGGATATTAAACGAACAAAATGCGCTAGGCTGTAAGAAAATCTATGCAGTGGTTCCAGAGATATCTGCGTTGGTGTTGAAAAGTTATCAGGTAACTGATTTCGGTAAGAATACATGAAAGTGACATGCGAGTGGCTTTTACTTGGAAACTTAAAAATAATTCTAAATTGAGCTTACACATTCTGAAAGAGGGATATTAAACGAACAAAATGCGCTAGGCTGTAAGAATATCTATGCAGTGGGTCCAGAGATATCTGCATTGGTGTTGAAAAGTTATCAGGTAACTGATTTCGGTTAGAATACATGAAAGTGGCATGCGAGTGGCTTTTACTTGGAAACTTAAAAATATTTGTAAATTGAGTTTACACATTCTGAAAGATGGATATTAAACGAACAAAATGCACTAGGCAGTAAGAAAATCTATGCAGTGGTTCCAGAGATATCTGCGTTGGCGTTGAAAAGTTATCAGATAACTGATTTCGGTAAGAATACATGAAAGTGGCATGCGAGTGGCTTTTACTTGGAAACTTAAAAATATTTCTAAATTAAGCTTACACATCCTGATAGAAGGATACTAGAGGTAGAAAATGCGCTAGGCTGTAAGAAAATCTATGCAGTGGCTCCAGAAATATCTTTGTTGGTGTTGAAAAGTAAGCAGGAAACAGATTTCGGTAAAAAATGCATGAAATTGGCTTCAGAGTGGCTTTTACCGGGAATCTTAAAAATATTTTTAAATTGAGCTTACACATTCTGAAAGAGGGATATTAAACGAACAAAATGCGCTAGGATGTAAGAATATCTATGCAGTGGTTCCAGAGATATCTGCCTTGGTGTTGAAAAGTTATCAGGTAACAGATTTCGATAAGAATACATGAAAGTGGCATGCGAGTGGCTTTTACTTGGAAACTTAAAAATATTTCTAAATTGAGCTTACACATTCTGAAAGAGGGATCTTAAAAGAACAAAATGCGCTAGGCTGTAAGAATATCTATGCAGTGGTTCCAGTATTTATCTGCGTTGGTGTTGAAAAATTATCAGGTAACTGATTTCGGTAAGAATACATAGAAGTGGCATGCGAGTGGCTTTTACTTGGAAACTTAAAAATATTTCTAAATTAAGCTTATACATTCTGATAGAGGGATACTAGAGGAACAAAATGCGCTAGGCTGTAAGAAAATCTATGCAGTGGTTCCAGATATATCTTTGTTGGTGTTGAAAAGTAAGCAGGAAACTGATATCGGTAAGAATACATGAAAGTGGCATGCGTGTGGCTTTTACTTGGAAACTTAAAAATAGTTCTAAATTGAGCTTACACATTCTGAAAGAGGGATATTAAACGAACAAAATGCGCTAGGCTGTGTGAATATCTATGCAGTGGTTCCAGAGATATCTGCGTTGGTGTTGAAAAGTTATCAGGTAACTGATTTCGGTAAGAATACATTGTTACGCCCAAAAGTCGGCGCCCTCGTTTTTGGCCCCACAAAATACTTTTTATTTTATTTTATTATTATTTTATTTGTGAATTTAATATTTTGTTTATCATAATTACTTTTAGTATCAAATTTATCTTTATTGTTATTTTATTATCTTTCATTATATTTTGATTACATTTATATCTTCATTGCATTATATTTGTTAATACACACTTTGTTACTTTGCTATTTTAGAAAATTTACATACATACTTTTTATTTTGTCTCAGTAATAATTGCAACTTAATTCTTAATATTTGTTTTGTTTTGTAAATTCAGCTTATTTTGCACACTTTTATTTTTTTGTTAATAATTGTAACTTAACTCTCATACCTTTTCATCTATTCAGCTTATTTTAGAGTTCATTGAATTGCATACCTTTTATTTTTGTCTTATTCACAATTGCAACTTGATATTTTGTTTGGTTTGTTTTAGAATTTTTTAACTTTAATTAATTACGCTTATACAGTAATTTATAAGTTTCAAGGTTATTTGTTTGGTAAAAATCTGGTTCAATGTACTATTAGTTTATAACTAAATATGATGTAAGCATATTTTTTATGGCAAATGAGGCAAATATTTTATTGTTAAATTAGTATATAAGTTGGAAAAATTAATCAATAAAAACACTCTTATTTTGAAAGTATTACAAGTCTTTTATTTAAGAGTAAACAACACAGTTTCAAGTGCTGTTGTTGTATCAAACCACCGAATCCAATATAGTTTAAGTGCTATTATTGGCAACTCCAGTTACTCAAATCCAGTCCAATATAGTTTAAGTGCTATTATTGGACAAATCCTAGTGGTTGAACCCAGTTCAATAAGGTTTATGCACTTTTATTGAACATTACTTTGGTGACCCCGACGTGATCCTGTAACAAGGCACAGGATTCTAATAGATAGAACAGCAAGGCGCAATCCACAATGGCATCATTTGAGGAGCTGGTTAGCAAGCAGAAGGAAGTAGGAGAACGGATTGAAACAATCATCCGCAACTTCAAAAAGGATTCCGCCACAAGGAAAACTTCTATTGAATATTTCCAAGAGAGGCTTCGAAGGCTGGATGAAGAATGGACGAACTTCGAATCCAATGACAACAAAATTCGGCTAATGGAAAACATTCAGTTAGATCACAGGTACTTCTCTGAGGACTATTACAATGCCATCATGAATGCCGTACAACAATACAAGGATATATTTGAAGCGTCTATCATGAAGGTGTCCCAACCTTCAACAAGAAGCCAAGACGCACTTCCACAGCAGAAACAAGCAGCATGCTCTGACAGAATGGCAACTGATACAGAGCAAATATTGAGACTCATTCGTAGACAATCTGCAATAATGGCATCTCTTGAGCGTTTGTTAAAAAATGATCTGACAAATCAGGATGTGCCAATCGCCACAACACTATGGCAAAATATTGAGGAAATACATCTTCAAATATATGAAACATTTGTCGAGCCTGTGAATCAAGGCTACGACATTGGTCGATTCATCAAGTTGGAAAGCGATGTACGGAAAGCATTGAGATCCGTCACCAACGACACAGCAACTCAACCAAACTCTGGACATACCAATACGAATCCAGAGTCTATACCAATTCCAAAAATTACGTTACCAAAATTTGACGGTAATTATTTAAAGTGGCAAGAATTCCACGACTTATTTTCCTCGTTGGTAGTAGGCCAACAAATTCCAAAAGTCCAGAAAATTTGGTACCTAAAAACACATTTAGTGGGGGAAGCTTCAAATCTTATAAAACACTTCTCTGCCACCGGCGAAAACTTTGATGATGCATGGACAACCTTAGTACATCGCTACGACAACAAGAGGCTATTAGTCAGGAAGCTGATACATGAGCTGGTAGATGCTCCAACTAAAACAACAGCTGACAACTACAAATCGCTCCACGACAAAATCCAAGAGTGTCTCCTATCCCTCAAAAATTTAGATATTGACACTTCATCGTGGGATCCACTTTTGCTTCATGTACTACTCAAGCGATTAGACCAAACCACTCGCCTACAATATGAGCAATCCTTATCACAGCCAAGAGAGGTTCCAACAATTAAGGAATTTTTAAAGTTTTTAGAAAGACATTTTCAGTCCATGGAATCAATGACTGAAAGAGAAAAGGGTGCACAATCCAAGTCAAGAGTGTGCACTTCCATAACGTCAAATTATCAAGACAGCTTGAACTGCATTATGTGCAAAGGTCGAAACCATCCTTTATTCGCGTGCAAAGTATTTCTTCAACAACCACCTTCATTAAGACTTCAATTTGTTCAAAAACACAAACATTGTGTGAACTGTCTTAAACCTGGTCATAACGCAAAGGCGTGCAACCTAAGAATTTGTATGAAATGCAGTAAAAAACACAACACTTTACTGCATCTCGAAGGCGCCAATCATAATCAAGCAGCACCAGTATCGAAAGGGCCACATAATCATAAGTCAGAAGAAAGTAGCAATCAACTGTCGGTAGCATCAGCCATCAGTATAGCACCAATTAATCAAAACGCAACATCGCTTGCTGCATCCAACCATTCTCAAACAAGTAGCTACATTCTTCTTGGCACCGCAATGGTCAAAGTCCAAGCAAACAGTAGGGAAGTCCAATGCAGAGCAATCCTTGACTCAGGATCGCAGCTAAATATCATCAGCGATCGACTAGTTAAACATCTTGGAATCTTACCAAAACCAGCTTCGATACGCCTCAGCGGCATCGGCTCAACTAACACCAGAGTACAACATCGAGTAAACATAGTCTTACAATCACGCATCAACAACTTTAATACTCGACTAGAGGCTGCAGTCCTATCACATATCGTGACTCCTCAACCATCACAATCAATCAATATTGAGCAGTGGCCAATGCCGAAAAATATAGTGCTTGCCGATCCAGAATTCAATCGTCCTGATAAAATAGATATTTTACTGGGTGCAGAATTTTACCACCAATTAATGTCAGCAGGGCAGATCAAACTGGGAAATGATTTGCCAACTCTCCAAAACACATTATTGGGTTGGGTTATTGCCGGCAAGGTGGGAGGACATGAGCCATCAACTGCATTGTGTGGCATGTGCACAGACGACGACACCAATCTCGAAGATGCCATTGCTCAACTTTGGGATCTGGAAAATCTAAGTCAGGTTGACAAAATCTTATCAACCTCAGAAAAGTACTGCGAAGATCATTTTGCCCAAACAAATACAATCTACAAGAGTGGAAGATTCATGGTAAAAATTCCATTTTGTGACAACCCTGACACATTGGGAGAATCACACCACATCGCAGTCAACAGATTTCTTGCGCTGGAAAGACGTTTATCCAAGGAACCTGAAATAAAAGCACAATACACAAGTTTTTTGAAGGAATATGAAGCATTGGGTCATATGACACAAATAGATGTGAATTCCATTTCATCTCCAAATTATTTTATCCCTCACCACTGCATCCTTAGACCGGAAAGTGCTACTACAAAACTTCGAGTGGTCTTTGATGCTTCTACAAAAACTTCAACTGGTACATCCCTGAATGATATAATGCACACAGGACCTACAGTGCAAAGTGAGCTCTTCTCCATACTACTTCGTTTCCGTTTACCGCGGTTTGTATTCACAACTGACATAGAAAAAATGTATAGGCAGTTTATCATGCATCCGGAAGATAGAAAATTCCAAATCATCATCTGGAGGGAAAACCCAACAATGCCAATTAAATATTATCAGCTAAACACCATCACATATGGAACTCGTTCGGCACCCTATTTAGCAACAAAATGTCTACAAACAATTGGTAAATCAAATACAGCGAGATACCCGTATGGAGCACAGTTCCTGCTGAAAAATTTTTATGTGGATGACGGAATCGGAGGAGCTGATAGCTTGCATGCAGCTTTGACAATTCAAACGGAATTAAAACACATACTAAGCCAGCATGGTCTCAAACTACAAAAATGGACTGCAAATCACCAACAGCTACTACAAAACACTGCAGAACAACAACAAGAAGTAAATATTGACTTTAACAACGAGAACCAAACTGTAAAAACCCTAGGCTTAACATGGATGCCAAAAACTGACAAATTCTGTGTCAAGGTCTCCCTCAGGGAAATTAAACACATTACCAAACGCATAGTAAGCTGAGATTTAGCCAGGCTATTTGATCCGTTGGGTTTACTATCACCAATTGTAGTCACCGCAAAAATATTTATCCAAGAGCTGTGGCAACTTAAACTAGGCTGGGATGATGAGCTACCAGAAGACCTTCGGGCGCGGTGGATGACATTTCGCAATGAATTAAAACATATAGACAATCTAAAGATACCTCGACATATGTTTGAAGGACACATAACATCAAACATACAAATTCATGCCTTTGCAGATGCTTCAGAAAAGGCATATGGTGCTGCGGTTTACATAAGATCAGTTATAAAGAACACTCAAGTAATCGTAAGACTATTATGTGCAAAATCACGTGTAGCACCCTTAAAACATCAAATCCTACCTCGCCTCGAACTATGTGCAGCATTGTTAGCTGCTCAGTTAACATCAAGAGTCAAAAAGGACTTAAACTTTGAAGACACTCCCACATACTTATGGACAGATTCAGAGATCGTTTTAGCCTGGATCCATTCACAATCATCATTATACCAAACTTTCGTGGCCAACCGAATAGCAGCAATTCAAGAAATATCCATCACTGAGCAGTGGCGACATGTGAGATCAAAAGACAATCCTGCAGACGTCTTGTCACGTGGTCTATCCCCAAAAAAATTAAGCGAACACCCCCTATGGTTCTACGAGCCCATTTTCCTTTGTGGGCAAAAGGAAAATTGGCCACAAAAATTCGCAAAGACTGAAGACAGCCGTCATGAGCATGACATGGAGCGGAAAAGGGTGACCGTAGTTACAGCCGCAAAGGATACCTCAGTAGATATAATCTACAACATAAAACACAACGGTTCATTTCAAACACTCCAAAGGGTTGTAGCTTACATGCTACGATTCATCAATCACACAAGAAAGATTAACCAACATAAGGAACTAAACTTAGAGTGCCAAGAATTAGAACAGGCTCTCACACTCATTGTGCGTGTAATGCAACGATCGGATTTTGAAGAAGATTTGAAGCATTTGAAACGGCACGGCGAAGTATACCGAGGAAGTCCATATAGCAATCTCACCCCCTTCTTGGATACTAACGGCATCATCAGAGTAGGAGGACGGTTAAAATCATCAACACTGCCATACGACGCAAAACATCCAATGCTAATTCCCTACAATGACCCAATAACAAAATTGATACTGCGAATGACACATGAGAAAAATCGGCACTGTGGGCCTCAAGCACTCTTATCACATGTAAGACAAAGGTATTGGCCAGTCAAGGGTAAAACAGCGGCACGATCAATTGTCCAACACTGCGTACGATGCTCCAGAGCCAAACCACACTTGCTCAGTCAAATCATGGGTAACTTACCTGCAACCCGCGTTACACAAGCTCGACCTTTCATCAACTCCGGTGTTGACTTTTGTGGTCCGCTTTGGATTCATTATAAGTTACGAGGCAAAAGACCCCAAAAGGCATACATTGCTGTGTTTTGTTGCTTCGCCACTAAAGCAGTTCATCTAGAATTGGTTAGTGACTTAACCACCGAAGCCTTCATGGGAGCACTAAGACGATTCACCAGCAGGCGAGGTCATTGTAAAGAGCTATACTGTGACAACGCAACTAATTTTGTGGGTACAAAAAATCAACTTACAGAATTATCAGATTCGATTTATTCAATTTCGGCCGCAAGTAAGATCAGCAAATAATGTTCATCCAGAGGTATAACGTTTCACTTCATACCACCACGCGCACCACACTTTGGCGACTTATGGGAAGCTGCCGTCAAGTCAGCCAAAAATCTTTTGCTCAAGAGTGTAGCAACAGCATCTTTGACATACGAGGAACTAGATACCATTGTAATAGAAATTGAAGGCATTCTCAATTCACGACCAATTACTCCCATGTCAAACAACCCCAATGATTTGGCCGCATTAACACCTGGTCACTTTCTAATTGGGGAACCACTTAACTCCCAGGTAAATTTAAGTGCTAAACAAACAAAGATGAGTCTACTGACAAGGTGGAAATTGGTTACCTACTTAAAGGATGAGTTTTGGAAGCGCTGGTCACGGGAATACTTGTGCGAACTACAGTATCGACATAAGTGGAAAACGCGAAACGCCAACGTACAGCCCGGTGATATGGTCATAGTGAAGGAAGACAACACATCTCCCCTGAAATGGCCGTTGGCTAGAATAGTAAAGGTGCATCAAGGGGATGATGGTCTGGTCCGAGTGGCAGATGTTAAAACAGCATCTGGTATCTGCAGAAGACCAATTGCACGGTTGGCACCGTTGCCAATTCACGGCACTGAGTCCGATGAAACTTCCGATCATGGAGATGTCGATATGGATGAAAGTAATATGCCAGAGAATACCAGAAAGAAAAGGCGGATGTCCAGGCCTATTAATATGATGACTACCTTAATCTCACTAGTGTTGCTGCCATTAGTCCTTGGAGCACAAGTTCATAACACGCAGTTTGGTGCTCAGCTTGGCATACATTTTGAAGACATTGGATCAGCATCCATTTCATCCTCAGATTGGCAGATCTTAATTTATTATGACTTGCAGGAATTTTGGTCCGAATTGGCCATATTTGCAAATGGGACCAGGGCTTTAAGCGGTTTATGTGACGACATGGAAGAAAAATCGACATGTCAGAACCTAGTAAAATATTTTGAACATACTAAAAATGAATTACATATGAGTAGCACTCTACTGTCAGGCAGAAGACATAAAAGGGGGGCAATCGATTTAGTGGGGAACATCGCACACTCACTATTTGGCGTACTCGACTCAAAGTATGCAGAAGAAATGGCAAACACAATCTCACAAGTTAAGGAAAATGAAGCACATCTGCTTAGCCTTTTAAGAAATCAAACGTCAATTGTAGACTCTACCATGAATATCTTGAAGTCAGACCAAGGGCTAATAAAAAAAAAAAGTTTGATCAAATCGACCAACAAATCTCACAAGTATATAATAAGATACACAACGACAGTAAGGAATTATATCAGGAAAGAATATACCGAATTTTCTCATCACTATGCATTCAACTAACAATCACTGCGTCAAATTTACAACACACGCAGTCTTCAATACTGGATATTCTTACAAATACTCACCACGGGACTATAAGTCCGCTCATCCTCACTCCGTATCAATTGCAACAGGAAATAGAAAAAATAAGAATGCATTTGCCCGAGTCACTCGAATTGCCTGTAAAACGGAATGATGCATTACGATTGTACAAACTGATGAAAGTTCAAGGTGGACTCACGAATAACACAGTACTATTTCGGATCAATTTACCATTAGTCAACCGGAACCAATTTGTATTATTCAACCTTGTACCAGTGCCAAATTGGATTAACAATACCTTACTATCAATAAAACCATGCTCTTCCCTTCTGGCTGTCAATGTTATCCGTCGTCAGTATTTCACCATGGATAAAAGTGAACTTAATTCATGCTCTGTTATTGAAGAAGATAGATTTGTATGTTCCAAAATGCAGATCCAACATGAATCAGGTTCACCAATGTGCGCCTGCGAAATTAGTTTATTGCACAATGAAACTAATGCTGAGTGTCCAGTGAAGCAGATAAACGACGCTAATGTTTGGATACCTCTCCACCAGCAGAATAAATGGATTTACGCATTACCCACGGCAACTCATACAACGGCTGTGTGTAAAAGAGATATCACTCAATTTACCTTAAAAGGGTCAGGCTTACTTTACGTGGAACCAGAATGCACTCTTAAAAATAAGTTCATATCAATACAAGGCCAACAGACATTATCCAGTTCGCTTAAGGCATCATACACCACGCTTTGGCCAATTACAGAACAAACCCATGCAACACATCTAAAGTCAATTCTCAATAAAATACATACAAGCGAGTACAGTCCACCCATACAAAACCTAACTGACTTGCAAACCTCACTAAAGGCGCAGGAGATACTCCAGCTACCAAATAGAATTGAGTCCCATAATTACCATCACATGACTGTCGGTTATTCAGCCTTAACAATTGCTTGCTGCCTTTTAATATATCTAATTGTTAGGCAAAAATGTAAACACCACCCAATTCCAGCACCTCGCAAACAACATGCAACATCAGACTTCACGGTGCATCTTTGATCAACATCAGTAACAGACCCTCATAAGGCTACAACAGAAATCCACACAGTGATACCAATGCAGCAGACTCCAACATCAACTCTATATTTTGAGCTGCGCTCAACGGGGGGAGAATGTTAATACATACTTTGTTACTTTGCTATTTTAGAAAATTTACATACATACTTTTTATTTTGTCTCAGTAATAATTGCAACTTAATTCTTAATATTTGTTTTGTTTTGTAAATTCAGCTTATTTTGCACACTTTTATTTTTTTGTTAATAATTGTAACTTAACTCTCATACCTTTTCATCTATTCAGCTTATTTTAGAGTTCATTGAATTGCATACCTTTTATTTTTGTCTTATTCACAATTGCAACTTGATATTTTGTTTGGTTTGTTTTAGAATTTTTTAACTTTAATTAATTACGCTTATACAGTAATTTATAAGTTTCAAGGTTATTTGTTTGGTAAAAATCTGGTTCAATGTACTATTAGTTTATAACCAAATATGATGTAAGCATATTTTTTATGGCAAATGAGGCAAATATTTTATTGTTAAATTAGTATATAAGTTGGAAAAATTAATCAATAAAAACACTCTTATTTTGAAAGTATTACAAGTCTTTTATTTAAGAGTAAACAACACAGTTTCAAGTGCTGTTGTTGTATCAAACCACCGAATCCAATATAGTTTAAGTGCTATTATTGGCAACTCCAGTTACTCAAATCCAGTCCAATATAGTTTAAGTGCTATTATTGGACAAATCCTAGTGGTTGAACCCAGTTCAATAAGGTTTATGCACTTTTATTGAACAATATTCTTTGTTTTGATTTATGAACTTAATATTTTGTTTATTTTGAATATTTTCATATATTTGTGAATTGAATATACTTTTATTATTTATTAAGTTTAAGCCACTGTGTTAGAATTATTTTTTTTGTTAATTTAGAAATGTTTAATTTAGTTTTCAAAATTAACGGCCTGTTAGGAAGTAGCGCCACCTGTTTGTCAGAACATGAATTTTATATAAAAGAAAAACAACTCTACCTTATACAGCTGTGCACACACAATGCAGTTTGTGTGTATGCGTGCCACTGAATGGTATAAAAAGCGAGTTGTTTGTTAGTCGGCAGACAGTTGTCTTGCTGGCTTTGCAGATGTAAGATCTAACAATTGATGCGGAGGTCTTTACGTCCCCAATTGAAATATCTTATCTTGTGAACTATTAGCAATTGATGAGGACGTTTTTACATCCCCAATTGTTACTTGCAAAAATCGGTTACTGTTGCAGTCTCGGTACTGGCTATTGTGGGAGAGACGGGAAATTCCGACACGAGGTTATACCTCCAACTGGCTTTCCTTACTCTAAGACAATAGTGGGCTACTGTACGACAGCCAGATAATTCCGACACGAGGTTATACCTCCAACTGGTTTTCTCTTGCTCTCTCGTGAGGCTACTTCGTGCGATACGAGTACACTCAACCCGAGACAACTGCCGCGAGCAACAGTGCGCAGTATTAGCTTAACGGGTCAGACAGTGTCTTACTGACTCTCTGAACGCGGTATTACCCAGAGCCGCTTCCATGTCACTAAAATGGTTAAACTCTATTGACAATCCAACAGGACGGCTGGCCAGATAGGCACTTGAACTGCAACAATATAAATTCTCCATTCAATATCGAAAGGGAAAACAAAACGTGGTGGCTGACGCGCTTTCTCGGCAGCCAGTGGAAGAAGTACAGTTAGCACACACAATAGCGCCAGTAACAAACTCATGGTTTGCGTCCCAACTGACAAAAGTACAAAACCATCCGGAAGATTTCACGGATTACGCTATCGTCAACAATCAACTTTATCGAAACATGGCGAGAGGAACCAATGATGAGGACAATACCGCGTGGAAACTGTGTATCGATGCCAAACAAAAACTGCGAGTCCTTGAGGAATGCCACGACCAGGCAGCAGCCGGACACCTTGGTATAAAAAAAACCATATACAAAGTTACGAGTCGATATTACTGGCCTGGGATGGTGAGGGACATAGTGCAATACGTCCGTAAATGTGAAACCTGTCAACGGTACAAAGCCACACAGCAATTGCCGGCGGGGAAAATGCTGACACGAATACCTGAAGAACCGTCGTCTTTAGTGTCGGCCGACTTCGTCGGGCCACTACCTCGATCAAGGCACGGAAATACTATGCTTTTGGTTTTTTTTTGATAACTTCTCAAAATGGTGCGAACTCGTACCACTGAGGAAGGCAACTGCATAAGGAGTCGCTAAGGCTTTTCGAGAACGTACAGTGTCCCGTTATGGGGTACCAAAGGTGCTCATCACTGGTAATGGCACCCAATTTACGTCACGAGTGCTGCAGAAAGCTCTCCTTGAATAGGTGTCCGCCAACAATTTACGGCCCCATACACCCCACAGGAAAACCCGACTGAGCGAGTAAATCGAACAATCAAAACCATAATAGCCCAATTGTCGAAAAGTCAGCACAACTCCTGGGATGAATTTTGGCCAGAAATCATGTTGGCCATTAACACTGGGATATCGGAGACAACGGGTTATTCACCTGCCTTCGTGACGCAGGGTAGAGAGCCCAGGTTACTAAAAGCGCTATACGATGAGGTAACGATCGGAACAGGAGCGCGACCAACCAATCCAGATCAACGAGCCAAGGAGTTAAGAGAGTTATTTGTAGTGGTGAAAAGGAATTTACTGAAAGCCTCACAAAAACAGCAATGTTACTACAATTTACGGAGGCGTAGCTGGAAACCGTCTGTAGGGGACCATATTCTAGTCAAACTTCACCCATTGTCTAAGGCAATCGATAACTTCGCTGCCAAACTCACACCGAAATATGGGGGGCCTTATGTCGTAAAGGGATTCGTGTCCCCCGTCATTGTAGAAATTGGTGACGTAGGAAGTGGCAAAACACGTACCGCTCACCTTGGAGAGATAAAACCCTACCTAAGCTAAAAAATTAAATCTTGTACCTTACTAATTTTGTTTATCGTATTCAGTTACCTGAAACGGATAAAATCCGAATTATTTTTTTTTCTAATACAAAATTTCTTTCTTCTTTTAGAATACTCAGAACAATAAAGAAAGACACATGAACGAACCAAATCGGAAGTTCGAGGAATCTCGGCGGAGATTTCGTCAAAATCTTGAAAGGGAAAACGCCAACTTAAAAAGGACAATCTTCATAGATGAAGATGATGTGCCTAGCACTAGCCACGGTTACCGCCGTCGCACTGTGGTCAATATTTTGAGATAGCGGCCAAAACTACTTTTGGTTTTTGTTCTCCGATTAGTTATTAGACTCGTATGAAAGTAGACAGTAGGAAACCTCGGGAGCCAAAAAATTAGAACTCTATTTCAACTATTTCACTGAGAACAGGGTGGTCCAAAATGGGCTTTTTCAGAATTTAGTAAATTTATGATATTTTTAGTTAATTTTTAAAGTTTAAATGATCATAACTTTTTTGTTTTTCAAGATTTTTGGACAAAATAAGTTTTGTGTTGTAACTTAACTTATTTCCTATTACTGGTAAAAAATATTGAAGCTCTACTGTTTTCAGAACAATATAAATATTTTTTTAAAAAAAGGTCAAATTTCTCGGAAATTTCCTACTTCATAGAGCACAACTCCTCTGAGTCAAGCTGGGTCACAACACAAATTCACTATTTTGTAGTCCTAACTCTCCCCTACATTCCTATATATACATGTCCATGCATCGGGACTGCACTTTTTGAGCTACATCAATTTTTCTGACCCAAGGTAAGATATTCGGTACAAATGAACGTCATATTTTTGAGAAGTTATTTGTATGTGAAAGTGGCTATTATGCATATATTTTGATGAAATTTTGTACAAGAGTTGTTATTGATCCAAAAAATAATTCTGTTGAAATTAGGAGAAGTTGGCCCATATTTGGACCTAGTCCACATAGAAGGGTGTATCAAAATTTTGACAAAAATGACAATAGAACTCCCAAATTATGTGGTATCTAGCAATTAATTTGGAAAAGGTAAGAAATGATTTTATTGCCATCTAATATTACATAACTTAAATACCTGAAAATTGCAAATAAATTTAAAACCAATGGAAGTAAGTGGTAAAACCAAGTACCTGTTATATTATTACCAGTACCTGTTAACTCTCAAATTATGTGGTATCTGGCAATTCATTTGGAAAAGGTAAAAAATGATTTTATTGCCATCTAATATTACATAACTTAAATACCTGAAACTTGCAAATAAATTTAAAACCAATGGAAATAACTGGTAAAACCAAGTACCTGTTATATTATGTTTCAAAGAGGAAAAAAAAGATCATGTTGAAACTTCGAGCAATAGTATATTAATCCATGCATTCATTTTTTTCTTCATTATTGTTTCAACAATGGCTAAATTCAGTTATAGTGTTCTATCTGATATATATTTTGAACGGAAAGATGAAAACGACATTATTTTACATATAATGAATAATCCATTCTTCAAAATATGCGACAAACAAGAAATTAAAATTCATAACTTAAAAATAAAAAACTTTTTAAATACTTTAAGAAAACGGTACAATCAATGTTCCAGAAACAAGAAATTGTTTAACTCACGCAACCAAGAATGGCTAAGAAATAAACTTATTTTTAAAAAGCCATCAGTAACTACCACGGAAACTGGAAAAGGTGGTCGACCAGCAAAGCCAATTGATAATTGTAGTGAAAGATCATGAAGACGCAAGCTTAAACATATCAATGAAGAAGTTTCTTGTAGCATCATAAAGGATTCATTTCTGCATCAAAATTCAACCATCGAAAACTAAAAAGAGTAAAATTGCTATCATTAAAAAAATAGTGGAAGCAAGCCCCAGACGCACAAGAAGGATTTTAAAAAGTATGCCGACACCAACTGAAGAAAATAAATTTACTCCAGAAGAAGCATTTGCACTATTTTTGGATTTGAAAATGGCTAAAAACCAATTTACAGAATTGCGGAAGCGAACCAATGAAAAAAATTGTGGAATTTTTCCATCATATCGAGATATAGTTTCTGCCAAAAAAGATTGCTTACCTTCACCAACTGCTATTAGTGTAACTTCAAGTTCAGCAGAAATAAAATTGCAGGATCTTCTTGAATACACTGCAGAACGATTACTAAAGACATTTGATGATGACTATTTAAAGAAGTTTAAAAATTGCAGCATGACTTTAATTTCTAAATGGGGATGTGATGGGTCCTCTGGCCAGAAACAATACAAACAATGTAATGCGGAAAATTCATCAGATGCCAATTTATTCATGATTTCTTTCGTTCCATTACGTTTAACAAAAACATTTATTGGTTCAGAGCCGTCAACTAGTAGAGCTGCAGAGATAGATGTATGGAAGAATGAAATTCCATCGTCAACAAAATTTTGTAGACCAATAAAGTTTGCTTACAAAAAAGAAACTAAAGATGTCATAACTGAAGAAGTTGGCAAAATAAGAGATGAAATTAAAGAACTTAAGCCCGTGATATTTGAATTTAATGATCAATGCATCGAAGTTAACTTTAAAATGTCACTTACAATGATCGATGGAAAAGTTGCACAAGCTTTAACCGAAACAAAGTCTTCGTCAAGCTGCACCATATGCCAAAAAACATCAAGTCAATTGAGCCAACCACCAACACAAGACGATAGTTTTAATGAAGCATATGAATTTGGAATGTAACCTCTTCATGCTACAATTCGTTTTTGGAGCATATTCTTAAATTGGGATACGATTTGGAATTTGGCCCGTTAGGCGAAACAGTGAGAAACAACAAAGAAAATTTGGAAAAAAGAAAGCAAAAAAAAAGATATTCAAGAAAAATACCGTGAGATAGGCCTTATAATTGACTAGCCAAAGCAAGGAGAAGGAAATTGTGATGATGGAAACACAGCAAGGAGATTTTTTTCCGATCCTGAAACTGCAGCTTCTATAACTGGAGTAGATTATGATTTAATACGACGATTTAAAATCATATTAGAAGTTATAGCATGTAGCAAAAAGATAGATGCAAAAAAATTTGGTCAGTATGCTAATGAGACAGCAACCCTTTATAACCAAAAATATTCTTGGAGACATATGCCAACCACAGTTCACAAAATTTTGTTCCACGGGGAACAAATAATTCAGCACAATATGCTTCCAATTGGAGATCTCTCAGAAGAAGCGCAAGAAAAAAGGAACAAAGACTACAGATTCTTTCGCGAGCACAATACAAGAAAAATTTCCAGATATTGTACTAATGAAGATCTTATTAATATTTTTTTTTTTGTGCACATCAGACCCGTATATGTCCAGTATTCAACAAAAATGGAAATCAACCTCATTAGAGTTAGATGAAGAAGCTAAACAACTACTGCAAAATGAAAATCAAAGCTATTTGGAAGAAATTTTTACTAATATTGTTTAATTAATACTAGTTTAAAGATTATAATTTGTTTCTAATTTTAGTATAAATTTTTATTAATACATTTAAATAAAATATATGTGCACTTTTAATCAATAGTAAAAGTTTACTAAAAATTTTACCGATGTTGCGTTCTGTATATAATATATCCAAATGGTATTGATATTGTTGGGAATTTCAGTGTTATTTTTCAGTTTAATCCTCACAAGAATTAGCTTTCTTCCAAAAAAAAACCTACCTTTGGCCGCTGTGAATATTGAGACTAAATAAATGTCAGGGGCCAAATGTTGGCATTTTTTGACCAAAATTAAGTTTACGAATAATAAATAAGTATTGGTTGTAAAATACGATTGAGGAAAATAAGAAATTATAAAAAAATACCTATTTAAAATGTAAAAATATTCAACTTTTACATGGAAACTCAACAAAAAATTAAAATGCATTTTTAACTCCACATTACTTACGTTCCTATCGGTCGATTTTTACGTTTGAACACGCAAATTGAAGCTTAAAGTCCATCCTATTGAACAAAACAAATTGCGTAAAAAAATACCAATCCGGTCAAAAGTTATAGAGTTTTGACCGCTATCTCGCGAAATTGACCACTGCGCGTCGGGGCAACACGAAAAGGCAACAAGGTAGGGTAGTATCCCCACCCCATACCACCAAACAGAAGGAGAAGGCCTTCTTTTTCAGGATGTCGACACAACCGAAACCCGGTGAGACAATAAAAAGCCCACAAGGCAAAAACCCATCGAAAGGCAGCCGCTCCGGGTCAGAAACGACTCCGCGGTCCGAACCTGTTACGATCAATGTCATCATGGGTCCTGATTTAGTCGAACAAGTACCGCCGCCACCAAGATTTGTTGAAGAGGATGTGATCAACCTGATTGACAGCGATGATGATACCGACGACACTGAAAGTACGCCTCCACCCCCACCGAAACTCACGGATGACGACATCAGTTTTAGGCGAATTAACGATCTCGACATCTTCGATGAAGAAATACGGCGTACCTTTTTTGGGTTCGCTGATAATACCGTCGATCCGCGGACAACTTCGCCAACGTCCCCATTCCCACCTAGGTCGCCCTCGTCAATTGATTGGGAGAACGAGAACTTTCGACCACCTACGCCGCCACCCCGAAGGGTATTAGCATCTGTGGATGTCCAAGACAAACAATACCGTTATTTGGGACATCACTGTTGCGAAAGATGTATGCGGGTAAGATTGTTAATACCCGAAACCAGAAGGACGGAAGAAATCGGTTACCCGCCGACGAGTGATCAAGCAGACGCAGAGCCAGTACGAGTATCCCCAGGGCCATTGCCGGACCGAAATAACATCATAGGTATGGTCCAACAATCCCTACCCAGAACTCCTGGGCGGGGATGGTTTATACCCAACGATGATGAATGCTTACGAATGCCACCACAAAATAAAGGAGTTCCCTTTGACCAACAAGGGTGGTTTTCAGCACACGTAAAGGGGACACCGTCATTGACACTAACAAGGTTTGAGTGACAGAGCATCAGAAGAAAGCTTCCGGGTACTACCCGTAGGATTACTATAGCCAGATTTGTCAGCGACAACTCATCCTCGTTGTGCACGGGTCGGCCATCGTCTCTAACACCCATGCCGTCGCCATTAGAAGTCAGCCCGGCACCTTCTAGCAGCAAGACTACATGCGACCCGATGACGCCTCCGATACCTCCTAGCCCAAGAGAAATTTCTATCGCCCAAGCCCCGGTAAGATTGCAGGAGATAATTTCACACGCTGCGGATACGAGGAGGCCTCACTAGCAGGTGCGGCTGATGCGAGAAGTTCATGGACAGAGATTTCGCATCACTATCTCGAGGTTGGGAACGGTGCGAATCGTCTGGGTAACGCAATAAGCATGGACTTGTCAAAAGGGGAGGCAGTGTAACGCCCAAAAGTCGGCGCCCTCGTTTTTGGCCCCACAAAATACTTTTTTTTTTATTTTATTATTATTTTATTTGTGAATTTAATATTGTGTTTATCATAATTACTTTTAGTATCAAATTTATCTTTATTGTTATTTTATTATCTTTCATTATATTTTCATTACACTATATTTTGATTACATTTATATCTTCATTGCATTATATTCTTTGTTTTGATTTATGAACTTAATATTTCGTTTATTTTGAATATTTTCATATATTTGTGAATTGAATACACTTTTATTATTTATTAGGTTTAAGCCACTGTGTTGGAATTATTTTTTTTTGTTAATTTAGAAATGTTTAATTTAGTTTTCAAAATTAACGGCCTGTTAGGAAGTAGCGCCACCTGTTTGTCAGAACATGAATTTTATATAAAACAATAACAACTCTACCTTATACAGCTATGCACACACAATGCAGTTTGTGTGTATGCGTGCCACTAAATGGTATAAAAGGCGAGTTGTTTGTTAGTCGGCAGACAGTTGTCTTGCTGGTTTTGCAGAGGTAAGATCTAACAATTGATGCGGAGGTTTTTACCCCAATTGAAATATCTTATCTTGTGAACTATTAGCAATTGATGAGGACGTTTTTACATCCACAATTGTTACTTGCAAAAATCGGTTACTGTTGCAGTCTCGTTACTGGCTATTGTGGGAGAGACGGGAAATTCCGACACGAGGTTATACCTCCAACTGGCTTTCCTTACTCTCAGACAATAGTAGGCTACTGTATGAGAGCCGGATAATTCCGACACGAGGTTATACCTCCAACTGGTTTTCTCTTGCTCTCTCGTGAGGCTACTTCGTGCGATACGAGTACACTCAACCCGAGACAACTGCCGTGAGCAACAGTGCGCAGCATTACCTAAACGGGTCAGACAGTGTCTTACTGACTCTCTGAACGCGGTATTACCCAGAGCCGCTTCCCTTCGGATCAAACGGTTGGCGTTACCAGCAACACCCGTGCAAGTGAATAAAGAGATACCATTTATAACGTGATGAGAAAGAGAGGTCTTTTATTCACCATCACACTACAGTTAGAGTGAGCAACGACCGTGCACTCCGCTGAAGCTATCCCAGCAACCAGCGTAAACGTGTCGTGACAACATGAAAATGACATGCGAGTGGCTTTTACTTGGAAACTTAAAAATATTTCAAAATTGAGCTTACACATTCTGAAAGAGGGATATTAAACGAACAAAATGCGCTAGGCTGTAAGAAAATCTATGCAGTGATTCCAGATATATCTTTGTTGGTGTTGAAAAGTAAGCAGGAAACTGATTTCGGTAAAAAATGCATGAAATTGGCTTCAGAGTGGCTTTTACCGGGAAACTTAAAAATATTTTTAAATTGAGCTTACACATTCTGAAAAAGGGATATTAAACGAACAAAATGCGCTAGGCTGTAAGAATATCTATGCAGTGGTTCCAGAGATATCTGCGTTGGTGTTGAAAAGTTATCAGGTAACTGATTTCGGTAAGAATACATGAAAGTGGCATGCGAGTGGCTTTTACTTGGAAACTTAAAAATAATTCTAAATTAAGCTTACACATCCTGATAGAAGGATACTATAGGAACAAAATGCGCTAGGCTGTAAGAAAATCTATGCAGTGGTTCCAGAGATATCTTTGTTGGTGTTGAAAAGTAAGCAGGAAACTGATTTCGGTAAAAAAATGCATGAAATTGGCTTCAGAGTGGCTTTTACCGGGAAACTTAAAAATATTTTTAAATTGAGCTTACACATTCTAAAAAAGGGATATTAAACGAACAAAATGCGCTAGGCAGTAAGAATATCTATGCAGTGGTTCCAGAGATATCTGCGTTGGTGTTGAAAAGTTATCAGGTAACTGATTTCGGTAAGAGTACATGAAAGTGGCATGCGAGTGGCTTTTACTTGGAAACTTAAAAATATTTCAAAATTGAGCTTACACATTCTGAAAGAGGGATATCAAATGAACAAAATGCGCTAGGCTGTAAGAAAATCTATGCAGTGATTCCAGATATATCTTTATTGGTGTTGAAAAGTAAGCAGGAAACTGATTTCGGTAAGAATACATGCAAGTGGCATGCGTGTGGCTTTCGCTTGGAAACTTAAAAATATTTCTAAATTGAGCTTCCACATGCTGAAAGAGGGATTTTAAACGAACAAAATGCGCTAGGCTGTAAGAATATCTATGCAGTGGTTCCAGAGATATCTGCGTTGGTGTTGAAAAGTTATCAGGTAACTGATTTCGGTAAGAGTACATGAAAGTGGCATGCGAGTGGCTTTTACTTGGATACTTAAAAATATTTCTAAATTGAGCTTACACATTCTGAAAGAGGGATATTAGACGAACAAAATGCGCTAGGCTGTAAGAAAATATATGCAGTGGTTCCAAAGATACATGAAAGTAACATGCGAGTGGCTTTTACTTGGAAATTTTAAAATATTTCAAAATTGAGCTTACACATTCTGAAAGAGGGATATTAAACGAACAAAATGCGCTAGGCTGTAAGAATATCTATGCAGTGGTTCCAAAGATACCTGCGTTGGTGTTAAAAAGTTATCAGGTAACTGATTTCGGTAAGAATACATGCAAGTGGCATTAGTGTGGCTTTCACTTGGAAACTTAAAAATATTTCTAAATTGAGCTTCCACATGCTGAAAGAGGGATATTAAACGAACAAAATGCGCTAGGCTGTAAGAATATCTATGCAGTGGTTCCAGAGATATCTGCGTTGGTGTTGAAAAGTTATCAGGTAACTGATTTCGGTAAGAGTACATGAAAGTGGCATGCGAGTGGCTTTTACTTGGATACTTAAAAATATTTCTAAATTGAGTTTACACATTCTGAAAGAGGGATATTAAACAAACAAAATGCGCTAGGCTGTAAGAAAATATATGCAGTGGTTCCAGAGATATCAGCGTTGGTGTTGAAAAGTTATCAAGTAACTGATTTCGGTAAGAGTACATGAAAGTGGCATGGGAGTGGCTTTTACTTGGAAACATAAAAATATTTCTAAATTGAGCTTACACATTCTGAAAGAGGGATCTTAAAGGAACAAAATACGCTAGGCTATAAGTATATCTATGCAGTGGTTCCAGAGATGTCTGCGTTGGTGTTGAAAAGTTATCAGGTAACTGATTTCGGTAAGAATACGTGAAAGTGGCATGCGAGTGGCTTTTACTTGGAAACTTAAAAATATTTCAAAATTAAGCTTACAAATCCCGATAGGATACTAGAGGAACAAAATGCGCTAGGCTGTAAGAAAATCTATGCAGTGGTTCCAGAGATATCTTTGTTGGTGTTGAAAAATAATCAGGAAACTGATTTCGGTAAAAAATGCATGAAATTGGCTTCAGAGTGGCTTTTACCGTGAAACTTAAAAATATTTTTAAATTGAGCTTACACATTCTGAAGGAGGGATATTAAACGAACAAAATGCGATAGGCTGTAAGAATATCTCTGCAGTGGTTCCAGAGATATCTGCGTTAGTGTTGAAAAGTTATCAGGTAACAGATTTCGATAAGAATACATGAAAGTGGCATGCGAGTGGCTTTTACTTGGAAACTTACAAATATTTCTAAATTGAGCTTACACATTCTGAAAGAGGGATGTTAAGCGAACAAAATGCGCTACGCTGTAAGAATATCTATGCAGTGGTTCCAGAGATATCTGCGTTGGTGTTGAAAAGTTATCAGGTAACTGATTTCGGTAAGAGTGCATGAAAGTGGTATGCGAGTGGCTTTTACTTGGATACTTAAAAATATTTCTAAATTGAGCTTACACATTCTGAAAGAGGGATATTAAACGAACAAAATGCGCTAGGCTGTAAGCAAATATATGCAGAGTTCCAAAGATACCTGCTTTGGTGTTGAAAAGTTATCAGGTAACTGATTTCGGTAAAAATACATGAAAGTGACATGCGAGTAGCTTTTACTTGGAAACTTAAAAATATTTCAAAATTGAGCATACACATTCTGAAAGAGGGATATTAATTGAACAAAATGCGCCAGGCTGTAAGAATATCTATGCAGTGGTTCCAGAGATAGCTGCGTTGGTGTTGAAAAGTTATCAGGTAACTGATTTCGGTAAGAGTACATGAAAGTGGTATGCGAGTGGCTTTTACTTGGATACTTAAAAATATTTCTAAATTGAGCTTACACATTCTGAAAAAGGGATATTAAACGAACAAAATGCGCCAGGCTGTAAGAATATCTATGCAGTGGTTCCAGAGATATCTGCGTTGGTGTTGAAAAGTTATCAGGTAACTGATTTCGGTAAGAGTACATGAAAGTGGTATGCGAGTGGCTTTTACTTGGATACTTAAAAATATTTCTAAATTGAGCTTACACATTCTGAAAGAGGGATATTAAACGAACAAAATGCGCTAGGCTGTAAGCAAATATATGCAGAGTTCCAAAGATACCTGCTTTGGTGTTGAAAAGTTATCAGGTAACTGATTTCGGTAAGAATACATGAAAGAGGCATGCGTGTGCCTTTTACTTGGAAACTTAAAAATATTTCTAAATTGAGCTTACACATTCTGAAAGAGGGATATTAAACGAACAAAATGCGCTAGGCTGTAAGCAAATATATGCAGAGTTCCAAAGATACCTGCTTTGGTGTTGAAAAGTTATCAGGTAACTTATTTCGGTAAGAATACATGAAAGTGACATGCGATTGGCTTTTACTTGGAAACTTAAAAATATTTCAAAATTGAGCTTACACATTCTGAAAGAGGGATATTAAACGAACAAAATGTGCCAGGCTGTAAGAATATCTATGCAGTGGTTCCAGAGATAGCTGCGTTGGTGTTGAAAAGTTATCAGGTAACTGATTTCGGTAAGAGTACATGAAAGTGGTATGCGAGTGGCTTTTACTTGGATACTTAAAAATATTTCTAAATTGAGCTTACACATTCTGAAAAAGGGATATTAAACGAACAAAATGCGCTAGGCTGTAAGAATATCTATGCAGTGGTTCCAGAGATATCTGCGTTGGTGTTGAAAAGTTATCAGGTAACAGATTTCGATAAGAATACATGAAAGTGGCATGCGAGTGGCTTTTACTTGGAAACTTACAAATATTTCTAAATTGAGCTTACACATTCTGAAAAAGGGATATTAAACGAACAAAATGCGCCAGGCTGTAAGAATATCTATGCAGTGGTTCCAGAGATATCTGCGTTGGTGTTGAAAAGTTATCAGGTAACTGATTTCGGTAAGAGTACATGAAAGTGGCATGCGGGTGGCTTTTACTTGGACACTTAAAAATATTTCTAAATTGAGCTTACACATTCTGAAAGAGGGATATTAAACGAACAAAATGCGCTAGGCTGTAAGAAAATATATGCAGAGTTCCACAGATACCTGCTTTGGTGTTGAAAAGTTATCAGGTAACTGATTTCGGTAAAAATACATGAAAGTGACATGCGAGTAGCTTTTACTTGGAAACTTAAAAATATTTCAAAATTGAGCATACACATTCTGAAAGAGGGATATTAAGCGAACAAAATGTGATAGGCTGTAAAAATATCTATGCAGTGATTCCAGATATATCTTTGTTGGTGTTGAAAAGTAAGCAGGAAACTGATTTCGGTAAAAAATGCATGAAATTGGCTTCAGAGTGGCTTTTACCGGGAAACTTAAAAATATTTTTAAATTGAGCTTACACATTCTGAAAAAGGGATATTAAACGAACAAAATGCGCTAGGCTGTAAGAATATCTATGCAGTGGTTCCAGAGATATCTGCGTTGGTGTTGAAAAGTTATCAGGTAACTGATTTCGGTAAGAATACATGAAAGTGGCATGCGAGTGGCTTTTACTTGGAAACTTAAAAATAATTCTAAATTAAGCTTACACATCCTGATAGAAGGATACTAGAGGAACACAATGCGCTAGGCTGTAAGAAAATCTATGCAGTGGTTCCAGAGATATCTTTGTTGGTGTTGAAAAGTAAGCAGGAAACTGATTTCGGTAAAAAATGCTTGAAATTGGCTTTAGAGTGGCTTTTACCGGGAAACTTAAAAATATTTTTAAATTTAGATTACACATTCTAAAAAAGGGATATTAAACGAACAAAATGCGCTAGGCTGTAAGAATATCTATGCGGTGGTTCCAGAGATATCTGCGTAGGTGTTGAAAAGTTATCAGGTAACTGATTTCGGTAAGAGTACATAAAAGTAGCATGCGAGTGGCTTTTACTTGGAAACTTAAAAATATTTATAAATTGAGCTTACACATTCTGAAAGAGGGATATTAACGAACAAAATGCGCTGGGCTGTAAGAAAATATATGCAGTGGTTCCAAAGATACATGAAAGTGACATGCGAGTGGCTTTTACTTGGAAACTTAAAAATATTTCAAAATTGAGCTTACACATTCTGAAAGAGGGATATTAAACGAACAAAATGCGCCAGGTTGTAAGAAAATCTATGCAGTGATTCCAAATATATCTTTATTGGTGTTGAAAAGTAAGCAGGAAACTGATTTCGGTAAGAATACATGCAAGTGGCATGCGTGTGGCTTTCACTTGGAAACTTAAAAATATTTCTAAATTGAGCTTCCACATGCTGAAAGAGGGATATTAAACGAACAAAATGCGCTAGGCTGTAAGAATATCTATGCAGTTGTTCCAGAGATATCTGCGTTGGTGTTGAAAAGTTATCAGGTAACTGATTTCGGTAAGAGTACATGAAAGTGGCATGCGAGTGCCTTTTACTTGGATACTTAAAAATATTTCTAAATTGAGCTTACACATTCTGAAGGAGCGATATTAAACGAACAAAATGCGCTAGGCTGTAAGAAAATATATGCAGTGGTTCCAGAGATATCAGCGTTGGTGTTAAAAAGTTATCAGGTAACTGATTTCGGTAAGAGTACATGAAAGTGGCATGCGAGTTTCTTTTACTTGGATACTTAAAAATATTTCTAAATTGAGCTTACACATTCTGAAAGAGGGATATTAAACGAACAAAATACGCTAGGCTGTAAGAAAATATATGCAGTGGTTCCAAAGATACCTGCTTTGGTGTTGAAAAGTTATCAGGTAACTGATTTGGGTAAAAATACATGAAAGTGACATGCGAGTGGCTTTTACTTGGAAACTTAAAAATATTTCTAAATTAAGCTTACACATCCTGATAGAAGGATACTAGAGGAACAAAATGCGCTAGGCTGTAAGAAAATCTATGCAGTGGTTCCAGAGATACATGAAAGTGACATGCGAGTGGCTTTTACCGGGAAACTTAAAAATATTTTTAAATTGAGCTTACACATTCTGAAAGCGGGATATTAAACGAACAAAATGCGCTAGGCTGTAAGAATATCTATGCAGTGTTTCCAGAGATATCTGCGTTGGTGTTGAAAAGTTATCAGATAACTGATTTCGGTAAGAGTACATGAAAGTGCCATGCGAGTGGCTTTTACTTGGAAACATAAAAATATTTCGAAATTGAGCTTACGCATTCTGAAAGAGGGATCTTAAAGGAACAAAATACGCTAGGCTATAAGTATATCTATGCAGTGGTTCCAGAGATATCTGCGTTGGTGTTCAAATGTTATCAGGTAACAGATTTCGATAAGAATACATGAAATTGGCATGCGAGTGGCTTTTACTTGGAAACATAAAAATATTTCTAAATTGATCTTACACATTCTGAAAGAGGGATCTTAAAGGAACAAAATACGCTAGGCTATAAGTATATCTATGCACTGGTTTCAGAGATATCTGCGTTGGTGTTGAAAAGTTATCAGGTAACTGATTTCGGTAAGAGTACATGAAAGTGGCATGCGAGTGGCTTTTACTTGGATACTTAAAAATATTTCTAAATTGAGCTTACACATTCTGAAAGAGGGATATTAAACGAACAAAATGCGCTAGGCTGTAAGAATATCTACGCAGTGGTTCCAGAGATATCTGCGTTGGTGTTGAAAAGTTATCAGGTAACTAATTTCGGTAAGAGTACATGAAAGTGGCATGCGAGTGGCTTTTACTTGGATACTTAAAAATATTTCTAAATTGAGCTTACACATTCTGAAAGAGGGATATTAAACGAACAAAATGCGCTAGGCTGTAAGAATATCTTTGCAGTGGTTCCAGAGATATCTGCGTTGGTGTTGAAAAGTTATCAGGTAACTGATTTCGGTAAAAATACATGAAAGTGACATGCGAGTGGCTTTTACTTGGAAACTTAAAAATATTTCAAAATTGCGCTTACACATTCTGAAAGAGGAATACTAAACGAACAAAATGCGCTAGGCTGTAAGAATATCTATATCTTTGTTGGTGTTGAAAAATAAGCAGGAAACTTATTTCGGTAAAAAATGCATGAAATTGGCTTCAGAGTGGCTTTTACCGGGAAACTTAAAAATATTTTTAAATTGAGCTTACACATTCTGAAAGAGGGATATTAAACGAACAAAATGCGCTAGGCTGTAAGAATATCTATGCAGTGGTTCCAGAGATATCTGCGTTGGTGTTGAAAAGTTATCAGGTAACTGATTTCGGTAAGAATACATGAAATTGGCATGCGAGTGGCTTTTACTTGGAAACATAAAAATATTTCTAAATTGATCTTACACATTCTGAAAGAGGGATCTTAAAGGAACAAAATACGCTAGGCTATAAGTATATGTATGCACTGGTTCCAGAGATATCTGCGTTGGTGTTGAAAAGTTATCAGGTAACTGATTTCGGTAAGAGTACATGAAAGTGACATGCGAGTGGCTTTTACTTGGAAACTTAAAAATATTTCTAAATTAAGCTTACACATCCTGATAGAACGATACTAGAGGAACAAAATGCGCTAGGCTGTAAGAAAATCTATGCAGTGGTTCCAGAGATATCTTTGTTGGTGTTGAAAAATAAGCAGGAAACTGATTTCGGTAAAAAATGCATGAAATTGGCTTCAGAGTGGCTTTTACCGGGAAACTTAAAAATATTTCTAAATTGAGCTTACACATTCTGAAAGCGGGATATTAAACGAACAAAATGCGCTAGGCTGTAAGAATATCTATGCAGTGTTTCCAGAGATATCTGCGTTGGTGTTGAAAAGTTATCAGATAACTGATTTCGGTAAGAGTACATGAAAGTGCCATGCGAGTGGCTTTTACTTGGAAACATAAAAATATTTCGAAATTGAGCTTACGCATTCTGAAAGAGGGATCTTAAACGAACAAAATACGCTAGGCTATAAGTATATGTATGCACTGGTTCCAGAGATATCTGCGTTGGTGTTGAAGAGTTATCAGGTAACTGATTTCGGTAAGAATACATGAAATTGGCATGCGAGTGGCTTTTACTTGGAAACATAAAAATATTTCTAAATTGATCTTACACATTCTGAAAGAGGGATCTTAAAGGAACAAAATACGCTAGGCTATAAGTATATGTATGCACTGGTTCCAGAGATATCTGCGTTGGTGTTGAAAAGTTATCAGGTAACTGATTTCGGTAAGAGTACATGAAAGTGACATGCGAGTGGCTTTTACTTGGAAACTTAAAAATATTTCTAAATTAAGCTTACACATCCTGATAGAACGATACTAGAGGAACAAAATGCGCTAGGCTGTAAGAAAATCTATGCAGTGGTTCCAGAGATATCTTTGTTGGTGTTGAAAAATAAGCAGGAAACTTATTTCGGTAAAAAATGCATGAAATTGGCTTCAGAGTGGCTTTTACCGGGAAACTTAAAAATATTTTTAAATTGAGCTTACACATTCTGAAAGAGGGATATTAAACGAACAAAATGCGCTAGGCTGTAAGAATATCTATGCAGTGGTTCCAGAGATATCTGCGTTGGTGTTGAAAAGTTATCAGGTAACAGATTTCGATAAGAATACATGAAAGTGGCATGCGAGTGGCTTTTACTTGGATACTTACAAATATTTCTAAATTGAGCTTACACACTCTGAAAGAGGGATGTTAAACGAACAAAATGCGCTACGCTGTAAGAATATCTATGCAGTGGTTTCAAAGATACCTACTTTGGTGTTGAAAAGTTATCAGGTAACTGGTTTCGGTAAAAATACATGAAAGTGACATGCGAGTGGCTTTTACTTGGAAACTTAAAAATATTTCAAAATTGAGCGTACACATTCTGAAAGAGGGATATTAAACGAACAAAATGCGCTAGGCTGTAAGAAAATCTATGCAGTGATTCCAGATATATCTTTGTTGGTGTTGAAAAGTAAGCAGGAAACTGATTTCGGTAAAAAATGCATGAAATTGGCTTCAGAGTGGCTTTTACCGGGAAACTTAAAAATATTTTTAAATTGAGCTTACACATTCTGAAAAAGGGATATTAAACGAACAAAATGCGCTAGGCTGTAAGAATATCTATGCAGTGGTTCCAGAGATATCTGCGTTGGTGTTGAAAAGTTATCAGGTAACTGATTTCGGTAAGAATACATGAAAGTGGCATGCGAGTGGCTTTTACTTGGAAACTTAAAAATAATTCTAAATTAAGCTTACACATCCTGATAGAAGGATACTAGAGGAACAAAATGCGCTAGGCTGTCAGAAAATCTATGCAGTGGTTCCAGAGATATCTTTGTTGGTGTTGAAAAGTTATCAGGTAACGGATTTCGGTTAGAATACATGAAAGTGGCATGCGAGTTGCTTTTACTTGGAAACTTAAAAATATTTCTAAATTGAGCTTACACATTCTGAAAGAGGGATCTTAAAAGTGCAAAATGCGCTAGGCTGTAAGAATATCTATGCAGTGGTTCCGGAGATATCTGCGTTGGTGTTGAAAAGTTATCGGGTAACTGATTTCGGTAAGAATACATGAAAGTGGAATGCGAGTGGCTTTTACTTGGAAACTTAAAAATTTTCTAAATTAAGCTTACACATTCTGATAGAGGGATACTAGAGGAACAAAATTCGTTAGGCTGTAAGAAAATCTATGCAGTGGTTTTAGATATATCTTTGTTGGTGTTGAAAAGTTATCAGGTAACTGATTTCGGTGAGAATACATGAAAGTGGAATGCGAGTGGCTTTTACTTGGAAACTTAACAATATTTTTAAATTGAGCTTACACATTCTGAAAGAGGGATATTAAACGAACAAAATGCGCTTGGCTGTAAGAAAATCTATGCAGTGGTTCCAGAGATATCTGCGTTGGTGTTGAAAAGTTATCAGGTAACTGATTTCGGTAAGAGTACATGAAAGTGGCATGCGAGTGGCTTTTACTTGGAAACTTAAAAATATTTCTAAATTGAGCTTACACATTCTGAAAGAGTGATATTAAACGAACAGAATGCGCTAGGCTGTAAGAAAATATATGCAGTGGTTCCAAAGATACCTGCGTTGGTGTTGAAAAGTTATCAGGTAATTGATTTCGGTAAGAATACATGAAATTGACTTGTGAGTGGCTTTTACTTAAAAACTTAAAAATATTTCTAAATTGAGTTTACACATTCTGAAGGAGGGATATTAAACGAACAAAATGCGCTAGGCTGCAAGAAAATCTATGCAGTGGTTCCAGAGATATCTTTGTTGGTGTTGAAAAGTTATCAGGTAACTGTGTAACGACACGTTCTTCGCTGGTTGCTGGGATAGCTGCAGCGGAGTCCAGGGTCGTTGCAATTTTGATATGTCGTCCTAAGACGAAGATAAAATGAAACAATTCTTGTTCTGAAAACGTTATAAAACTTCAAGTTACGTTTTATTCTTCTATTTCTTAAGACTAAAGCGTCGGCTAATCAACGGTCAGGAACGAAGCCACAAATGACAACCGCGGTTGGAGTAAGCAAGCTGCGGTAAAACAGTCAGCGACAACAACGAAATTCAGCCGGTGAATGGCGAAGGATGTGGAGCTGGCCGTTCTGCTAATGGGTAGCGGTAACTGCACGGGTAGCGGCCAAACAGGCAGCGCTGATAGCGATGGCGTAGATAGTGCTCACACAGCGATGGCGCAGGTAGCGCTTGAGGACTCGGAGACGCTACCGGGCGGCAATGGCACGGGCAGCGGCGCAAACAGCGATGGCGCAGGTAGCGCTTCAACAGCGCAGGCGCAGGTAGCGCTTCAACAGCGAAGGCGCAGGTAGCGCTTGAAGACTCGGTGACGCTACCGGGCGGCAATGGCACGGGCAGCGGAGCAAACAGCGATGGCGCAGGTAGCGCTTCAACAGCGAAGGCGCAGGTAGCGCTTGAAGACTCGGTGTCCCTACCGGGCGGCAATGGCTCGGGCAGCGGCGCAAACAGCGATGGCGCAGGTAGCGCTTGAAGACACGGCCACGCTACCGGGCGGCAATGGCACGAGCAGCGGCGCAAACAGCGATGGCGCAAGTAGCGCTTGAAGACTCGGCGACGCTACCGGGCGGCAATGGCACGGGTAGCGGCGCAAAAAGCGATGGTGCAGGTAGCGTGTTAGCGTCGCCAAAGCATGCTACGTGTTACCGCATGACCCACCAGGACAAGTCGCAAAAACCCGTTTCTCCCAAATCCGCACCGACCAATCTAAATGCTGAGCCCATTACCATCAGTTCCAGCGACGAAGACGAAATTCCACCAGCCCCTGAGTGGCCACAGGCTGCCGACGAAGATGAAGCTCCGCCAGCCCCTGAGTGGCCACAGCCCTGCACCTTAAACGCAATGGAGGACTCAGGGCCGTCCGAGGATCCCATATTGGAAGATATTCGAAGAACTTTCTTCGGGTTTGAAGACCGCACCTTAGCTCTGCGACCACCGTCCCGACCGGGTCCCCTACCGCCACGCTCCCCATCGTCATTGGATTGGGAAAACGAATATTTTAGACCTCCGACACCACCGAGCCGGAGAGGATACGCAACTAGGGAGATCAAAGATCGGCAATACCAACAGTGGGGCATGCAGTGCTACGAGCGCTCCATGACGGTCAAATTACTGGTACCTGCAACGACAACTCCCGCAGCCATAATTGGGCGCTCGACTACAGAAGAGACGGTCCCAACCTCGACGAATCTGCTAGCAACACCGGAAAGAAAAATCACTGACGTCAACACAGAGGTATCCTCATCCCCGCCCACGGAGGACAGAATCCCGCTTACACCAGGTAGGGGTTGGTCGTGTACGATCCTTCAGTTGCCACCGATGTCACCGGGCCCGTCAGACTCCTCCACCACCACCCCCATAGCCACGACTGATGCCCTCTCTACCACCAACTCACCAGGTCCTTCACCACAATCATCTGAATGGGCAGCGGTCCGAACCGTGGCTCCGGAGATTGTGAACAACGCCCCACAGGAAGTCGTACTACTACCCGATGAACAAGCTAGCCCGGACCGGACCAAAAAACCAACCGAGATCTCCCTAGCTGAGGTGCCGGGTGGGCTACAGGAGGAAATAAAAAAACTAGTGGAAACCCGGAAACCCGCGCAGCAACGCCGACAAGTGCGCACGTGGGAAGGACACAGGTTCCAAATTTTAATTGGACGCAGTGGCAAATTGCGCATCCTGCGGATTCCATGAAGACCGAGCTTCCGATGGGAACGAGGGGAGGCAGTGTAACGGCGAAAGTCGTACCCTCGTTTTCCCCTACACAATATGAACTCTTATATTAATTTTTCTTTTATTATTACTTTTTTTTATTATGCTTATTATTTTTTTTCTGAACTGAACTAAAAGTATGTTTTAAGTTATAATTATTATTAAAATTGAATTATTTGGCTGAGTTGAAGTATTTTAATTTTAAGTAAATTTAAATTAACGGTCGGGCAAATTCAGCGCCACCTAGGAGTCGAGCACAAACAAACCAACCAAACAATCAGCTGTTACCTACAAGTAAATACACCGCTGATGGCTGTCATCAACGAAAACAAACAATCGTTTGTGTGTGTGGGTGTGAGTGTGTGTGCCCACGCACAAGTATAAAAGGCTGAACAATTTGAAAAGCAAGTCAATTAGCAAGCAGCTCGCCTGCAGGTAAGAGATCAGTTGGTGAGGAATTGTAAATTCCCCAATGTATTTCTTATCGACCGAACGACTGAAATTGTTTGGTAAAAACACCCTTCAGATGTTAAACTTCTACTGGTGTTGGCACAAGCCTGTGGCTAATGCTGGTAAGGAATTGTAAATTCCCCAGTACTATTCCACACGGTCAAGTGGCCCCAACAATTGTTGCGCCCACCCAAGTACCGTCGTTGCACCATCGCTGTCTGCGCCGCTGTTGGCGCCCGGTAGCGTCGCCGTGTCTTCAAGCGCTACCTGCGCCATCGCTGTTTGCGCCGCTGCACGTGCCATTGCCGCCCGGTAGCGTCACCGAGTCTGCAAGCGCTACTTGCGCCATCGCTGTTGAAGCGCTACCTGCACCATCGCTTTTTGCGCCGCTGCACGTGCCATTGCCGCCCGGTAGCGTCACCGAGTCTTCAAGCGCTACCTGCGCCATCGCTGTTGAAGCGCTACCTACGCTATCGCTGTTTGCGCCGCTGCCCGTGCCATTGCCGCCCGGTAGCGTCACCGAGTCTTCAAGCGCTACCTGCGCCATCGCTGTTGAAGCGCTACTTGCGCCATCGCTATTTGCGCCGCTGCCCGTGCCATTGCCGCCCGGTAGCGTCGCCGAGTCTTCAAGCGCTACTTGCGCCATCGCTGTTTGCGCCGCTACTCGTGCCATTGCCGCCCAGTAGCGTCGCCGTCTCTTCAAGCGCTACCTGCGCCATCGCTGTTGAAGCGCTACCTGCGCCATCGCTGTTTGCGCCGCTGCACGTGCCATTGCCGCCCGGTAGCGTCACCGAGTCTGCAAGCGCTACTTGCGCCATCGCTGTTGAAGCGCTACCTGCACCATCGCTTTTTGCGCCGCTGCCCGTGCCATTGCCGCCCGGTAGCGTCACCGAGTCTTCAAGCGCTACCTGCGCCATCGCTGTTGAAGCGCTACCTGCGCCATCGCTGTTTGCGCCGCTGCCCGTGCCATTGCCGCCCGGTAGCGTCACCGAGTCTTCAAGCGCTACCTGCGCCATCGCTGTTGAAGCGCTACTTGCGCAATCGCTATTTGCGCCGTTGCCCGAGCCATTGCCGCCCGGTAGCGTCACAGAGTCTTCAAGCGCTACCTGCGCCTTCGCTGTTGAAGCGATACCTACGCCATCGCTGTTTGCGCCGCTGCCCGTGCCATTGCCGCCCGGTAGCGTCACCGAGTCTTCAAGCGCTACCTGCGCCTTCGCTGTTGAAGCGCTACCTGCGCCATCGCTGTTTGCGCCGCTGCCCGTGCCATTGCCGCCATTCACCGGCTGAATTTCGTTGTTGTCGCTGACTGTTTTACCGCAGCTCGCTTACTCCAACCGCGGTTGTCATTTGTGGCTTCGTTCCTGACCGTTGATTAGCCGACGCTTTAGTCTTAAGAAATAGAAGAATAAAACGTAACTTGAAGTTTTATAACGTTTTCAGAACAAGAATTGTTTCATTTTATCTTCGTCTGAGGACGACATATCAAAATTGCAACGACCCTGGACTCCGCTGCAGCTATCCCAGCAACCAGCGAAGAACGTGTCGTTACACAGTTACCTGATAACTTTTCAACACCAACAAAGATATCTCTGGAACCACTGCATAGATTTTCTTGCAGCCTAGCGCATTTTGTTCGTTTAATATCCCTCCTTCAGAATGTGTAAACTCAATTTAGAAATATTTTTAAGTTTTCAAGTAAAAGCCACTCACAAGTCAATTTCATGTATTCTTACCGAAATCAATTACCTGATAACTTTTCAACACCAACGCAGGTATCTTTGGAACCACTGCATATATTTTCTTACAGCCTAGCGCATTCTGTTCGTTTAATATCCCTCTTTCAGAATGTGTAAGCTCAATTTAGAAATATTTTTAAGTTTCCAAGTAAAAGCCACTCGCATACCACTTTCATGTACTCTTACCGAAATCAGTTACCTGATAAATTTTCAACACCAACGCAGATATCTCTGGAACCACTGCATAGATTTTCTTACAGCCAAGCGCATTTTGTTCGTTTAATATCCCTATTTTAGAATGTGTAAGCTCAATTTAGAAATATTTTTAAGTTTCCAAGTAAAAGCCACTCGCATGCCACTTTCATGTAGTCTTACCGAAATCAGTTACCTGATAACTTTTCAACACCAACGCAGATATCTCTGGAACCACTGCATAGATTTTCTTACAGCCAAGCGCATTTTGTTCGTTTAATATCCCTCTTTCAGAATGTGTAAGCTCAATTTAGAAATATTTTTAAGTTTCCAAGTAAAAGCCACTCGCATTTCATTTTCATGTATTCTCACCGAAATCAGTTACCTGATAACTTTTCAACACCAACAAAGATATATCTGGAACCACTGCATAGATTTTCTTACAGCCTAGCGAATTTTGTTCCTCTAGTATCCCTCTATCAGAATGTGTAAGCTTAATTTAGAAATATGTTTAAGTTTCCAAGTAAAAGCCACTCGCATTCCACTTTCATGTATTCTTACCGAAATCAGTTACCCGATAACTTTTCAACACCAACGCAGATATCTCCGGAACCACTGAATAGATATTCTTACAGCCTAGCGCATTTTGCTCTTTTAAGATCCCTCTTTCAGAATGTGTAAGCTCAATTTAGAAATATTTTTAAGTTTCCAAGTAAAAGCCACTCGCATGCCACTTTCATGTATTCTAACCGAAATCCGTTACCTGATAACTTTTCAACACCAATGCAGATATCTCTGGACCCACTGCATAGATATTCTTACAGCTTAGCGCATTTTGGTTGTTTAATATCCCTCTTTCAGAATGTGTATGCTCAATTTTGAAACATTTTTAAGTTTCCAAGTAAAAGCCACTCGCATGTCACTTTCATGTATTTTTACCGAAACCAGTTACCTGATAACTTTTCAACACCAAAGCAGGTATCTTTGGAACCACTGCATATATTTTCTTACAGCCTAGCGCATTTTGTTCGTTTAATATCCCTCTTTCAGAATGTGTAAGCTCAATTTAAAAATATTTTTAAGTATCCAAGTAAAAGCCACTCGCATGCCACTTTCATGTACTCTTACCGAAATCAGTTACCTGATAAATTTTCAACACCAACGCAGATATCTCTGGAACCACTGCGTAGATATTCTTACAGCCTAGCGCATTTTGTTCGTTTAATATCCCTTTTTCAGAATGTGTAAGGTCAATTTATATATATTTTAAAGTTTCCCGGTAAAAGCCACTCTGAAGCCAATTTCATGCATTTTTTACCGAAATCAGTTTCCTGCTTATTTCTCAACACCAACAAAGATATCTCTGGAACCACTGCATAGATTTTCTTACAGCCTAGCGCATTTTGTTCCTCTAGTATCGTTCTATCAGGATGTGTAAGCTTAATTTAGAAATATTTTTAAGTTTCCAAGTAAAAGCCACTCGAAATCTGTTACCTGATAACTTTTCAACACCAACGCAGATATCTCTGGAACCACTGCATAGATATGCTTACAGCGTAGCGCATTTTGCTCGTTTAACATCCCTCTTTCAGAATGTGTAAGCTCAATTTAGAAATATTTGTAAGTTTCCAAGTAAAAGCCACTCGCATGCCACTTTCATGTATTCTTATCGAAATCTGTTACCTGATAACTTTTCAACACCAACGCAGATATCTCTGGAACCACTGCATAGATATTCTTACAGCCTAGCGCATTTTGTTCGTTTAATATCCCTCTTTCAGAATGTGTAAGCTCAATTTAAAAATATTTTTAAGTTTCCCGGTTAAAGCCACTCTGAAGCCAATTTCATGCATTTTTTACCGAAATCAGTTTCCTGCTTATTTTTCAACACCAACAAAGATATCTCTGGAACCACTGCATAGATATTCTTACAGCCTAGCGCATTTTGTTCGTTTAGTATTCCTCTTTCAGAATGTGTAAGCGCAATTTTGAAATATTTTTAAGTTTCCAAGTAAAAGCCACTCGTATGTCACTTTCATGTATCTTTGGAACCACTGCATATATTTTCTTACAGCCTAGCGCATTTTGTTCGTTAATATCCCTCTTTCAGAATGTGTAAGCTCAATTTATAAATATTTTTAAGTTTCCAAGTAAAAGCCACTCGCATGCCACTTTCATGTACTCTTACCGAAATCAGTTACCTGATAACTTTTCAACACCAACGCAGATATCTCTGGAACCACTGCATAGATATTCTTACAGCCTAGCGCATTTTGTTCGTTTAATAACCCTTTTTTAGAACGTGTAAGATAAATTTAAAAATATTTTTAAGTTTCCCGGTAAAAGCCACTCTGAAGCGAATTTCATGCATTTTTTACCGAAGTCGGTTTCCTGCTTACTTTTCAACACCAACAAAGATATCTCTGGAACCACTGCATAGATTTTCTTACAGCCTAGCGCATTTTTTTCCTCTAGTATCCTTCTATCAGGATGTGTAAGCTTAATTTAGAATTATTTTTAAATTTCCAAGTAAAAGCCACTCGCATGCCACTTTCATGTATTCTTACCGAAATCTGTTACGTGATAACTTTTCAACACCAACGCAGATATCTCTGGAACCACTGCATAGATATTCTTACAGCCTAGCGCATTTTGTTCGTTTAATATCCCTTTTTCAGAATGTGTAAGCTCAATTTAGAAATATTTTTAAGTTTCCAAGTAAAAGGCACACGCATGCCTCTTTCATGTATTCTTACCGAAATCAGTTACCTGATAACTTTTCAACACCAACGCAGCTATCTCTGGAACCACTGCATAGATATTCTTACAGCGTAGCGCATTTTGTTCGTTTAACATCCCTCTTTCAGAATGTGTAAGCTCAATTTAAAAATATTTTTAAGTATCCAAGTAAAAGCCACTCGCATGCCACTTTCATTTATTCTTATCGAAATCTCTTACCTGATAACTTTTCAACACCAACGCAGATATCTCTGGAACCACTGCATAGATATTCTTACAGCCTAGCGCATTTTGTTCGTTTAATATCCCTCTTTCAGAATGTGTAAGCTCAATTTAAAAATATTTTTAAGTTTCCCGGTAAAAGCCACTCTGAAGCCAATTTCATGCATTTTTTATCGAAATCAGTTTCCTGCTTATTTTTCAACACCAACAAAGATATCTCTGGAACCACTGCATAGATTTTCTTACAGCCTAGCGCATTTTGTTCCTCTAGTATCCTTCTATCAGGATGTGTAAACTTAATTTAGAAATATTTTTAAGTTTCCAAGTAAAAGCCACTCGCATGTCACTTTCATGTATTTTTACCGAAATCAGTTACCTGATAACTTTTCAATACCAACGCAGATATCTCTGGAACCACTGCATAGATATTCTTACAGCCTAGCGCATTTTGTTCGTTTAATATCCCTCTTTCAGAATGTGTAAGCTCAATTTAGAAATATTTTTAAGTATCCAAGTAAAAGCCACTCGCATGCCACTTTCATGTACTCTTACTGAAATCAGTTACCTGATAACTTTTCAACACCAACGCAGATATCTCTGGAACCACTGCGTAGATATTCTTACAGCCTAGCGCATTTTGTTCGTTTTATACCCCTCTTTCAGAATGTGTAAGCTCAATTTAGAAATATTTTTAAGTATCCAAGTAAAAGCCACTCGCATGCCACTTTCATGTACTCTTACCGAAATCAGTTACCTGATAACTTTTCAACACCAACGCAGATATCTCTGGAACCAGTGCATAGATATACTTATAGCCTAGCGTATTTTGTTCCTTTAAGATCCCTCTTTCAGAATGTGTAAGCTCAATTTAGAAATATTTTTAAGTATCCAAGTAAAAGCCACTCGCATGCCACTTTCATGTATTCTTACCGAAATATGTTACCTGATAACTTTTGAACACCAACGCAGATATCTCTGGAACCACTGCATAGATATACTTATAGCCTAGCGTATTTTGTTCCTTTAAGATCCCTCTTTCAGAATGTGTAAGATCAATTTAGAAATATTTTTATGTTTCCAAGTAAAAGCCACTCGCATGCCAATTTCATGTATTCTTACCGAAATATGTTACCTGATAACTTTTGAACACCAACGCATATATCTCTGGAACCACTGCATAGATATACTTATAGCCTAGCGTATTTTGTTCCTTTAAGATCCCTCTTTCAGAATGCGTAAGCTCAATTTCGAAATATTTTTATATTTCCAAGTAAAAGCCACTCGCATGCCAATTTCATGTATTCTTACCGAAATATGTTACCTGATAACTTTTCAACACCAATGCATATATCTGTGGAACCACTGCATATATTTTCTTACAGCCTAGCGCATTTTGTTCATTTAATATCACTCTTTCAGAATGTGTAAGCTCAATTTAGAAATATTTTTAAGTATCCAAGTAAAAGAAACTCGCATGCCACTTTCATGTACTCTTACCGAAATCAGTTACCTGATAACTTTTTAACACCAACGCTGATATCTCTGGAACCACTGCATATATTTTCTTACAGCCTAGCGCATTTTGTTCGTTTAATATCGCTCTTTTAGAATGTGTAAGCTCAATTTAGAAATATTTTTAAGTATCCAAGTAAAAGCCACTCGCATGCCACTTTCATGTACTCTTACCGAAATCAGTTACCTGATAACTTTTCAACACCAACGCAGATATCTCTGGAACCACTGCATAGATATTCTTACAGCCTAGCGCATTTTGTTCGTTTAATATCCCTCTTTCAGTATGTGGAAGCTCAATTTAGAAATATTTTTAAGTTTCCAAGTGAAAGCCACACGCATGCCACTTGCATGTATTCTTACCGAAATCAGTTTCCTGCTTACTTTTCAACACCAATAAAGATATATCTGGAATCACTGCATAGATTTTCTTACAACCTGGCGCATTTTGTTCGTTTAATATCCCTCTTTCAGAATGTGTAAGCTCAATTTTTAAATATTTTTAAGTTTCCAAGTAAAAGCCACTCGCATGTCACTTTCATGTATCTTTGGAACCACTGCATATATTTTCTTACAGCCTAGCGCATTTTGTTCGTTAATATCCCTCTTTCAGAATGTGTAAGCTCAATTTATAAATATTTTTAAGTTTCCAAGTAAAAGCCACTCGCATGCTACTTTTATGTACTCTTACCGAAATCATTTACCTGATAACTTTTCAACGCCTACGCAGATATCTCTGGAACCACCGCATAGATATTCTTACAGCCTAGCGCATTTTGTTCGTTTAATATCCCTTTTTTAGAATGTGTAAGCTAAATTTAAAAATATTTTTAAGTTTCCCGGTAAAAGCCACTCTAAAGCCAATTTCATGCATTTTTTACCGAAATCAGTTTCCTGCTTACTTTTCAACACCAACAAAGATATCTCTGGAACCACTGCATAGATTTTCTTACAGCCTAGCGCATTTTGTTCCTCTAGTATCCTTCTATCAGGATGTGTAAGCTTAATTTAGAATTATTTTTAAGTTTCCAAGTAAAAGCCACTCGCATGCCACTTTCATGTATTCTTACCGAAATCAGTTACCTGATAACTTTTCAACACCAACGCAGATATCTCTGGAACCCTTTTTCAGAATGTGTAAGCTCAATTTAAAAATATTTTTAAGTTTCCCGGTAAAAGCCACTCTGAAGCCAATTTCATGCATTTTTTACCGAAATCAGTTTCCTGCTTACTTTTCAACACCAACAAAGATATATCTAGAATCACTGCATAGATTTTCTTACAGCCTAGCGCATTTTGTTCGTTTAATATCCCTTTTTCAGAATGTGTAAGCTGTATTTTGAAATATTTTTAAGTTTCCAAGTAAAAGCCACTCGCATGTCACTTTCATATATTCTTACCGAAATCAGTTACCTGATAACTTTTCAACACCAACGCAGGTATCTCTGGACCCAGTGCATAGATATTCTTACAGCCTAGCGCATTTTGGTCGTTTAATATCCCTCTTTCAGAATGTGTATGCTCAATTTTGAAATATTTTTAAGTTTCCAAGTAAAAGCTACTCGCATGTCACTTTCATGTATTTTTACCGAAATCAGTTACCTGATAACTTTTCAACACCAAAGCAGGTATCTTTGGAACTCTGCATATATTTGCTTACAGCCTAGCGCATTTTGTTCGTTTAATATCCCTCTTTCAGAATGTGTAAGCTCAATTTAGAAATATTTTTAAGTGTCCAAGTAAAAGCCACTCGCATGCCACTTTCATGTACTCTTACCGAAATCAGTTACCTGATAACTTTTCAACACCAACGCAGATATCTCTGGAACCACTGCATAGATATTCTTACAGCCTGGCGCATTTTGTTCGTTTAATATCCCTTTTTCAGAATGTGTAAGCTCAATTTAGAAATATTTGTAAGTTTCCAAGTAAAAGCCACTCGCATGCCACTTTCATGTATTCTTATCGAAATCTGTTACCTGATAACTTTTCAACACCAACGCAGATATCTCTGGAACCACTGCATAGATATTCTTACAGCCTAGCGCATTTTGTTCGTTTAATATCCTTCCTTCAGAATGTGTAAGCTCAATTTAAAAATATTTTTAAGTTTCACGGTAAAAGCCACTCTGAAGCCAATTTCATGCATTTTTTACCGAAATCAGTTTCCTGCTTATTTTTCAACACCAACAAAGATATCTCTGGAACCACTGCATAGATTTTCTTACAGCCTAGCGCATTTTGTTCCTCTAGTATCCTTCTATCAGGATGTGTAAGCTTAATTTTGAAATATTTTTAAGTTTCCAAGTAAAAGCCACTCGCATGCCACTTTCATGTATTCTTACCGAAATCAGTTACCTGATAACTTTTCAACACCAACGCAGATATCTCTGGAACCACTGCATAGATATACTTATAGCCTAGCGTATTTTGTTCCTTTAAGATCCCTCTTTCAGAATGTGTAAGCTCAATTTAGAAATATTTTTATGTTTCCAAGTAAAAGCCACTCGCATGCCACTTTCATGTACTCTTACCGAAATCAGTTACCTGATAACTTTTCAACACCAACGCTGATATCTCTGGAACCACTGCATATATTTTCTTACAGCCTAGCGCATTTTGTTCGTTTAATATCCCTCTTTCAGAATGTGTAAGCTCAATTTAGAAATATTTTTAAGTATCCAAGTAAAAGCCACTCGCATGCCACTTTCATGTACTCTTACCGAAATCAGTTACCTGATAAATTTTCAACACCAACGCAGATATCTCTGGAACCACTGCATACATATTCTTACAGCCTAGCGCATTTTGTTCGTTTAATATCCCTCTTTCAGCATGTGGAAGCTCAATTTAGAAATATTTTTAAGTTTCCAAGTGAAAGCCACACGCATGCCACTTGCATGTATTCTTACCGAAATCAGTTTCCTGCTTACTTTTCAACACCAATAAAGATATATCTGGAATCACTGCATAGATGTTCTTACAGCCTGGCGCATTTTGTTCGTTTAATATCCCTCTTTCAGAATGTGTAAGCTCAATTTTGAAATATTTTTAAGTTTCCAAGTAAAAGCCACTCGCATGTCACTTTCATGTATTCTTACCGAAATCAGTTACCTGATAACTTTTCAACACCAACGCAGGTATCTTTGGAACCACTGCATAGATATTCTTACAGCCTAGCGCAGTTTGTTCGTTTAATATCCCTCTTTCAGAATGTGTAAGCTCAATTTTGAAATATTTTTATGTTTCCAAGTAAAAGCCACTCGCATGCCACTTTCATGTATCTTTGGAACCACTGCATATATTTTCTTACAGCCTAGCGCATTTTTTTCGTCTAATATCCCTCTTTCAGAATGTGTAAGCTCAATTTAGAAATATTTTTAAGTATACAAGTAAAAGCCACTCGCATGCCACTTTCATGTACTCTTACCGAAATCAGTTACCTGATAACTTTTCAACACCAACGCAGATATCTCTGGAACCACTGAATAGATATTCTTACAGCCTAGCGCATTTTGTTCGTTTAATATCCCTCTTTCAGCATGTGGAAGCTCAATTTAGAAATATTTTTAAGTTTCCAAATGAAAGCCACACGCATGCCACTTGCATGTATTCTTACCGAAATCAGTTTCCTGCTTACTTTTCAACACCAATAAAGATATATCTGGAATCACTGTATAGATTTTCTTACAGCCTAGCGCATTTTGTTCGTTTGATATCCCTCTTTCAGAATGTGTAAGCTCAATTTTGAAATATTTTTAAGTTTCCAAGTAAAAGCCACTCGCATGTCACTTTCATGTATCTTTGGAACCACTGCATATATTTTCTTACAGCCTAGCGCATTTTGTTCGTTAATATCCCTCTTTCAGAATGTGTAAGCTCAATTTATAAATATTTTTAAGTTTCCAAGTAAAAGCCACTCTAAAGCCAATTTCATGCATTTTTTACCGAAATCAGTTTCCTGCTTACTTTTCAACACCAACAAAGATATCTCTGGAACCACTGAATAGATTTTCTTACAGCCTAGCGCATTTTGTTCCTCTAGTATCCTTCTATCAGGATGTGTAAGCTTAATTTAGAATTATTTTTAAATTTCCAAGTAAAAGCCACTCGCATGCCACTTTCATGCATTTTTTACCGAAATCAATTTCCTGCTTACTTTTCAACACCAACAAAGATATATCTAGAATCACTGCATAGATTTTCTTACAGCCTAGGGCATTTTGTTCGTTTAATATCCCTCTTTCAGAATGTGTAAGCTGTATTTTGAAATATTTTTAAGTTTCCAAGTAAAAGCCACTCGCATGTCACTTTCATGTATTCTTACCGAAATCAGTTACCTGATAACTTTTCAACACCAACGCAGATATCTCTGGACCCACTGCATAGATATTCTTACAGCCTAGCGCATTTTGTTCGTTTAATATCCCTCTTTCAGAATGTGTATGCTCAATTTTGAAATATTTTTAAGTTTCCAAGTAAAAGCTACTGGCATGTCACTTTCATGTATTTTTACAGAAATCAGTTACCTGATAACTTTTCAACACCAAAGCAGGTATCTTTGGAACTCTGCATATATTTGCTTACAGCCTAGCGCATTTTGTTCGTTTAATGTCCCTCTTTCAGAATGTGTAAGCTCAATTTAGAAATATTTTTAAGTATCCAAGTAAAAGCCACTCGCATACCACTTTCATGTACTCTTACCGAAATCAGTTACCTGATAACTTTTCAACACCAACGCAGATATCTCTGGAACCACTGCATAGATATTCTTACAGCCTGGCGCATTTTGTTCGTTTAATATCCCTTTTTCAGAATGTGTAAGCTCAATTTAGAAATATTTTTAAGTTTCCAAGTAAAAGGCACACGCATGCCTCTTTCATGTATTCTTACCGAAATCAGTTACCTGATAACTTTTCAACACCAACGCAGCTATCTCTGGAACCACTGCATAGATATTTTTACAGCGTAGCGCATTTTGTTCGTTTAACATCCCTCTTTCAGAATGTGTAAGCTCAGTTTAGAAATATTTGTAAGTTTCCAAGTAAAAGCCACTCGCATGCCACTTTCATGTATTCTTATCGAAATCTGTTACCTGATAACTTTTCAACACCAACGCAGATATCTCTGGAACCACTGCAGAGATATTCTTACAGCCTAGCGCATTTTTTTCGTTTAATATCCCTCCTTCAGAATGTGTAAACTCAATTTAAAAATATTTTTAAGTTTCACGGTAAAAGCCACTCTGAAGCCAATTTCATGCATTTTTTACCGAAATCAGTTTCCTGCTTATTTTTCAACACCAACAAAGATATCTCTGGAACCACTGCATAGATTTTCTTACAGCCTAGCGCATTTTGTTCCTCTAGTATCCTTCTATCTGGATGTGTAAGCTTAATTTTGAAATATTTTTAAGTTTCCACGTAAAAGCCACTCGCATGCCACTTTCATGTATTCTTACCGAAATCAGTTACCTGATAACTTTTCAACACCAACGCAGATATCTGTGGAACCACTGCATAGATATTCTTACAGCCTAGCGCATTTTGTTCGTTTAATATCCCTTTTTCAGAATGTGTAAACTCAATTTAAAAATATTTTTAAGTTTCCCGGTAAAAGCCACTCTGAAGCCAATTTCATGCATTTTTTACCGAAATCAATTTCCTGCTTACTTTTCAACACCAACAAAGATATATCTAGAATCACTGCATAGATTTTCTTACAGCCTAGCGCATTTTGTTTGTTTAATATCCCTCTTTCAGCATGTGGAAGCTCAATTTAGAAATATTTTTAAGTTTTCAAGTGAAAGCCACACGCATGCCACTTGCATGTATTCTTACCGAAATCAGCAACATCAACTGCATAGATATTCTTACAGCCTAGCGCATTTTGTTCGTTTAATATCCCTCTTTCAGAATGTGTAAGCTCAATTTAGAAATATTTTTAAGTATCCAAGTAAAAGCCACTCGCATGCCACTTTCATGTACTCTTACCGAAATCAGTTACCTGATAACTTTTCAACACCAACGCAGATATCTGTGGAACCACTGCATAGATATTCTTACAGCCTAGCGCATTTTGTTCGTTTAATATCCCTTTTTCAGAATGTGTAAACTCAATTTAAAAATATTTTTAAGTTTCCCGGTAAAAGCCACTCTGAAGCCAATTTCATGCATTTTTTACCGAAATCAATTTCCTGCTTACTTTTCAACACCAACAAAGATATATCTAGAATCACTGCATAGATTTTCTTACAGCCTAGCGCATTTTGTTCGTTTAATATCCCTCTTTCAGAATGTGTAAGCTGTATTTTGAAATATTTTTAAGTTTCCAAGAAAAAACCACTCGCATGTCACTTTCATGTATTCTTACCGAAATCAGTTACCTGATAACTTTTCAACACCAACGCAGATATCTCTGGACCCACTGCATAGATATTCTTACAGCCTAGCGCATTTTGTTCGTTTAATATCCCTCTTTCAGAATGTGTATGCTCAATTTTGAAATATTTTTAAGTTTCCAAGTAAAAGCTACTGGCATGTCACTTTCATGTATTTTTACAGAAATCACTTACCTGATAACTTTTCAACACCAAAGCAGGTATCTTTGGAACTCTGCATATATTTGGTTACAGCCTAGCGCATTTTGTTCGTTTAATATCCCTCTTTCAGAATGTGTAAGCTCAATTTAGAAATATTTTTAAGTATCCAAGTAAAAGCCACTCGCATACCACTTTCATGTTCTCTTACCGAAATCAGTTACCTGATAACTTTTCAACACCAACGCAGATATCTCTGGAACCACTGCATAGATATTCTTACAGCCTGGCGCATTTTGTTCGTTTAATATCCCTTTTTCAGAATGTGTAAGCTCAATTTAGAAATATTTTTAAGTTTCCAAGTAAAAGGCACACGCATGCATAGATATTCTTACAGCGTAGCGCATTTTGTTCGTTTAACATCCCTCTTTCAGAATGTGTAAGCTCAATTTAGAAATATTTGTAAGTTTCCAAGTAAAAGCCACTCGCATGCCACTTTCATGTATTCTTATCGAAATCTGTTACCTGATAACTTTTCAACACCAACGCAGATATCTCTGGAACCACTGCAGAGATATTCTTACAGCCTGGCGCATTTTGTTCGTTTAATATCCCTTTTTCAGAATGTGTAAGCTCAATTTAGAAATATTTTTAAGTTTCCAAGTAAAAGGCACACGCATGCCTCTTTCATGTATTCTTACCGAAATCAGTTACCTGATTTTATAATCAATGTTTTATTTAGAATGAAAAAACATGACAAATTCAAAATACATAAAATACAAAATATTACTACGTTATAAAACATAAAACAATTATAAGGTATCATAACATAACACCTTAATTCAACACTTTCCCTTGTTATGTGATGTTTGAGAGTTGTACTCCAATTTGAGTACAAAGCATTTTCAATCTTGTTGGCTGCAAGGGTTTTGTCATTAAATCGGCTAATTGTTCTTGTGTAGAAATTTGTTGAACTTCTAGTTCTCCTTCACTAACTTTTTCACGTACGAAGAAATGCTTTAAACTGATATGCTTCGTTCTTCTATGGTATTCTGGGTTTTGAGCTAGTCGAACTGCAGCTGAATTATCAACTTGTAATAATGGAATACTATTCAATCCAATTAACTCAGCATATAAACGTCTTAGCCAAATAACCTCTTTAGTTGCTTCTGAAGCTGCAACAATTTCTGCTTCTGTTGTGGATGTAGATACTATACCTTGCCTTTGACTTAACCAAGATATAGCACCTCCAGCAAATTTCGCAATAACACCAGTCGTGGATCTTCCAGTTTTTGTACAACCACCAAAGTCAGCATCACTAAAGCATTCAAGATTTTGATCTGCAATGTTGCTATAAAAAATTCCGTATTTGGTTGTTCCAGAAATATAACGAAAAACTCTTTTAACACGGATAACATCATCAATAGTGGGATTTTCTAACGTCCTAGATAAAAACCCAATGCTATAAGCTAAATCTGGCCTTGTCCCCAGCATTAAATACATAATAGCTCCTACTGCTTGTCTATAAGGAAATTGAGAACACCTTTTATTTTCTTTCCCTGGTTCAAAAATTTCTCCTTTTAGCATTGGCGATGAAACTGATCTACAATTGGAGAATCCGAATCTTTCTAAAATTCTTTTTGCATAAGCCTCTTGACTTATAACTATTCCATTTTGGTTTCTTTTTATCTCCAGTCCCAAAAAATAGCTAGCATCTCTCGTTGTTATCTTAAACTCTTCTTTTAATTCGCATAAAAATGTTTCTAAATCTTTTTGATCTGTAGCAGCAACTAAGCCGTCGTCAACATAAAGCGCAAGTATTAACTTTTTACTTTCCTTATTTCGTATGTATAAGCAAGGATCAGCTTCACAAGCCTTAAAACCAAGATTCAATAAATAATTTCCGAATCTTCGATTCCAGCAGCGAGGGGCTTGTTTTAAACCATACAAACTTCTTTTTAATTTGCATACCCTCTCCGTGTTGTCGGAAAAACCTTCGGGCTGTTTCATATAAATAATTTCTTCAAGTTGTCCATAAAGAAACGCTGTGGAAACATCAAACTGAGCAATATGCATATTATTGCTAGCAGCTATACTTAAAATTGCTCTAATTGTTCCCAATTTTGCTACCGGACTATAAGTTTCATTGTAGTCTATTCCTTTTCGTTGCCTAAAACCTTTAATTACTAATCTTGCTTTGAATTTATCTATGCTTCCATCAGGATTTGTTTTCACTTTAAAAACCCACTTTGATGGAAGTGCTTTAGATTTGTTGGGTAGATCAACCATTTCCCAAGTGTGATTTTCGTTTAAAGACCTTATCTCGCAATTCATGGCTTTCAACCATTCTTCTTTATTAGCACTATTTATCGCATCAGTATAAGTTATTGGAGTTTCAATTTGACTAATAAAATCTTGTACCGCCATTACGTAATCATTAAATTGGGAATTATGTAATAAAGTGCGATCTCTTAAGCGTTTATTTATTGGTTCTTCGTCTTTATCACTTAACGTGCGCTTACGTTTATTTGGTTCAAAACCATAAAAATCATTTTGTTCTGAGGTGTCGTCTTGAATGCACTCTTCAAATAACTCGTTATCTTCTACAGAAACTGAATCATTTACCTCTGAGCTCGGCTTAGAATTATCTATTTTGTTTTGAATATTATCTGTCGCGCTTAATTGTTTCTGTTGTTCATCATCTGGGAAATTGTATTTTGGTTTTTCATAATTTTTAAATAGCAATTTAATTCCTCTATTTTTATCTTCAAAAGTATTTTCAATATCTTGAATATCATCACATTTTATTAGTTCTTCACAAAACCTGACATCTCTTGATAAAATTATACTGTGACTTTCTTGAACATAAATTCGGTAACGTTCTTCTGTATCATATCCTATTAAGTAACCCTTGACTGCTTTTGAATCCATCTTCTTTCTCTTTTGATGAGGAACATGAGCATAACATTGGCTTCCAATTATTCTTAAATGTTTAATTCTTGGCTTCTTTTTGAACCATAACTCATGTGGACTCTTGCCATCAATAGAAGTTTTACGAGTTCGGTTTAAAATATATAAGGCAGTACGAACTAATTCGGCCCAAATAGCTTCTGGAAATTTTACGTTTCTATTAGAGTACTTAAATGTTCGAGCCATCTCGATAACTGTTCTATTTTCTCGTTCGCTAGAACCGTTTTGCTGTGGTGTATATGGAGCTGTTAACCTTTGCATTACTCCATACTCTTTTAGAATTTTACGTACATCATAGTTATCAAACTCACCTCCATTGTCGCTTAAAAATTCCTTTATAGGATTTTTATGGTTCTTTGCAAGAGCTAAAACTTCCTTTAAAGCATTTTTAACTTCTGACTTTTCTTTTAGAAAATATCCAAAACAATATTTAGTATACGAGTCCTTAAATACAACTAAATATTTGTTTTTACTAAAAGACATTGGAAATGGTCCACATACATCTGCTGACATTAATTCACCTGGGCTACTAGTCTTTTCTCTATTTCCAAATGGTAGACGATGAAACTTTCCATAAATGCAAGATTCACATAATTTGTTGTCGAATTTTACATCAATTCCTAGTTCTGTCTTGAGTTTGTGTTGTACATGCTGCTTATCTTGATGTCCCCAACGCTCATGATATAATTGCAGCGGATTATTACTATCTGTAGAATTTACTTCGTTTACTGTTCTTGAAATGATTGGCTTGATATCTGCCTTGTATAAAGTGCCCCCTATATCGCGATGACCAACCAACAAAACCTTATTGTTCACTAAAAGCTTACATTTTGTTGCTGTTGAGATGAACTGGCTGTTCTTTAACTTGTCTTGAGTAGACAAAACAGAAAACAAATTTCTTGAAATTTCGGGAACATACCAAACATCTGTGAGTTCAAAGACGAGTGTTTTGTTATTAACTTTTGAGTGGATCTCTATAGTACCCTTGCCAACTACATTCAACATTTCTTTACCAGCAGCCTTAATTTTGCAGGAATCATTAAATTTTTCAAATGTTTTAAACAACCTTTTGTTATGCGTAACATGACGAGTTGCACCATTGTCAATCCACCAATCGTTTGAAAAATCTTTCACTTCATTTATTTCATCACAAATTAATGGTAAGATTTGGTGGGATGTATATTTAACTTCACTATTATTTTCTTTATTTGGCTTACCATCTCTGATCCATTTTCTACACTCTCGTATCCAGTGGCCTTTTTTATTACAATAGTTACACTTATCAAACTTTTTATTTAATTTGTTACTACAATGCGTTGACGATGTCTTCTTAAAGTTGTTAACCACCAACGCTTCATTATTCTTAACAATGTCCAAGACTTTAAAATTTCTTTGATATAAACTCAACTGTGCTGATATTTCATCAAAATTCTTTTCTTCATTCTTCGTCAAAAGCATCCAGCTTGATTTGAAAGTATCATATTGGCTTGGCAAAATTTGAAGAATCTTGCATACCAATAACATATCTGGCAAAGGATTTTCCTTCCTCTCTTTTAAACCATTGTTTAAATCTAACCATAAACTTCTCAGTTTTGCTACGTGCAGACTTACATCCTCACTTGAATTCCACGTAAATTGAAAGAAATCAATGCAGATTTTAAAAAGTTGATCCTTTGATCTAGCTTGAAATTGAAACATCAATGACTCCCAAGCTTCAGCAGCAGTTTCTTTATCCATTATCTTTTGGTAAACTTCGTCACTAACTGCACTCGTAATCATTGACTTTGCGTAACTGTTCGCTTTTCTATATAAATCCGCTTGCTCTCTGAATAGCTTCCTTTCTTCGGTTGTTGCATTAACCGATAATGGTATTGGTTCCTTTAACCTACCTTCGATGACATCAATTGCTCCTTCATGATAATCCAACAAATCACGCATCTTGCGTTTCCAGACAGGATAATCAACTTCATTTTGTAGAGGACTAATATGTTTCGAAAAATCCATATTTTTTAATCACAGGAGAAATTTTTTTTATTTTAATAAATTTTCTGGGCACATAACCTTTTATAATCAATGTTTTATTTAGAATGAAAAAACATGACAAATTCAAAATACATAAAATACAAAATATTACTACGTTATAAAACATAAAACAATTATAAGGTATCATAACATAACACCTTAATTCAACACCTGATAACTTTTCAACACCAACGCAGGTATCTTTGGAACCACTGCATAGATATTCTTATAGCCTAGTGCAGTTTGTTCGTTTAATATCCCTCTTTCAGAATGTGTAAGCTCAATTTTGAAATATTTTTAAATTTCCAAGTAAAAGCCACTCGCATGTCACTTTCATGTATCTTTGGAACCACTGCATATATTTTCTTACAGCCTAGCGCATTTTGTTCGTCTAATATCCCTCTTTCAGAATGTGTAAGCTCAATTTAGAAATATTTTTAAGTATCCAAGTAAAAGCCACTCGCATGCCACTTTCATGTACTCTTACCGAAATCAGTTACCTGATAACTTTTCAACACCAACGCAGATATCTCTGGAACCACTGCATAGATATTCTTACAGCCTAGCGCATTTTGTTTGTTTAATATCCCTCTTTCAGCATGCGGAAGCTCAATTTAGAAATATTTTTAAGTTTTCAAGTGAAAGCCACACGCATGCCACTTGCATGTATTCTTACCGAAATCAGTTACCTGATAACTTTTCAACACCAACGCAGGTATCTTTGGAACCACTGCATAGATATTCTTATAGCCTAGCGCAGTTTGTTCGTTTAATATCCCTCTTTCAGAATGTGTAAGCACAATTTTGAAATATTTTTAAATTTCCAAGTAAAAGCCATTCGCATGTCACTTTCATGTATCTTTGGAACCACTGCATATATTTTCTTACAGCCTAGCGCATTTTGTTCGTCTAATATCCCTCTTTCAGAATGTGTAAGCTCAATTTAGAAATATTTTTAAGTATCCAAGTAAAAGCCACTCGCATGCCACTTTCATGTACTCTTACCGAAATCAGTTACCTGATAACTTTTCAACACCAACGCAGATATCTGTGGAACCACTGCATAGATATTCTTACAGCCTAGCGCATTTTGTTCGTTTAATATCCCTTTTTCAGAATGTGTAAACTCAATTTAAAAATATTTTTAAGTTTCCCGGTAAAAGCCACTCTGAAGCCAATTTCATGCATTTTTTACCAAAATCAATTTCCTGCTTACTTTTCAACACCAACAAAGATATATCTAGAATCACTGCATAGATTTTCTTACAGCCTAGCGCATTTTGTTCGTTTAATATCCCTCTTTCAGAATGTGTAAGCTGTATTTTGAAATATTTTTAAGTTTCCAAGAAAAAACCACTCGCATATCACTTTCATGTATTCTTACCGAAATCAGTTACCTGATAACTTTTCAACACCAACGCAGATATCTCTGGACCCACTGCATAGATATTCTTACAGCCTAGCGCATTTTGTTCGTTTAATATCCCTCTTTCAGAATGTGTATGCTCAATTTTGAAATATTTTTAAGTTTCCAAGTAAAAGCTACTCGCATGTCACTTTCATGTATTTTTACCGAAATCAGTTACCTGATAACTTTTCAACACCAAAGCAGGTATCTTTGGAACTCTGCATATATTTGCTTACAGCCTAGCGCATTTTGTTCGTTTAATATCCCTCTTTCAGAATGTGTAAACTCAATTTAGAAATATTTTTAAGTATCCAAGTAAAAGCCACTCGCATACCACTTTCATGTACTCTTACCGAAATCAGTTACCTGATAACTTTTCAACACCAACGCAGATATCTCTGGAACCACCGCATAGATATTCTTACAGCCTAGCGCATTTTGTTCCTTTAATATCCCTTTTTTAGAATGTGTAAGCTAAATTTAAAAATATTTTTAAGTTTCCCGGTAAAAGCCACTCTAAAGCCAATTTCATGCATTTTTTACCGAAATCAGTTTCCTGCTTACTTTTCAACACCAACAAAGATATCTCTGGAACCACTGAATAGATTTTCTTACAGCCTAGCGCATTTTGTTCCTCTAATATCCTTCTATCAGGATGTGTAAGCTTAATTTAGAATTATTTTTAAGTTTCCAAGTAAAAGCCACTCGCATGCCACTTTCATGCATTTTTTACCGAAATCAATTTCCTGCTTACTTTTCAACACCAACAAAGATATATCTAGAATCACTGCATAGATTTTCTTACAGCCTAGGGCATTTTGTTCGTTTAATATCCCTCTTTCAGAATGTGTAAGCTGTATTTTGAAATATTTTTAAGTTTCCAAGTAAAAGCCACTCGCATGTCACTTTCATGTATTCTTACCGAAATCAGTTACCTGATAACTTTTCAACACCAACGCAGATATCTCTGGACCCACTGCATAGATATTCTTACAGCCTAGCGCATTTTGTTCGTTTAATATCCCTCTTTCAGAATGTGTATGCTCAATTTTGAAATATTTTTAAGTTTCCAAGTAAAAGCTACTGGCATGTCACTTTCATGTATTTTTACAGAAATCAGTTACCTGATAACTTTTCAACACCAAAGCAGGTATCTTTGGAACTCTGCATATATTTGCTTACAGCCTAGCGCATTTTGTTCGTTTAATATCCTTCTTTCAGAATGTGTAAGCTCAATTTAGAAATATTTTTAAGTATCCAAGTAAAAGCCACTCGCATACCACTTTCTTGTACTCTTACCGAAATCAGTTACCTGATAACTTTTCAACACCAACGCAGATATCTCTGGAACAACTGCATAGATATTCTTACAGCCTGGCGCATTTTGTTCGTTTAATATCCCTTTTTCAGAATGTGTAAGCTCAATTTAGAAATATTTTTAAGTTTCCAAGTAAAAGGCACACGCATGCCTCTTTCATGTATTCTTACCGAAATCAGTTACCTGATAACTTTTCAACACCAACGCAGCTATCTCTGGAACCACTGCATAGATATTCTTACAGCGTAGCGCATTTTGTTCGTTTAACATCCCTCTTTCAGAATGTGTAAGCTCAATTTAGAAATATTTGTAAGTTTCCAAGTAAAAGCCACTCGCATGCCACTTTCATGTATTCTTATCGAAATCTGTTACCTGATAACTTTTCAACACCAACGCAGATATCTCTGGAACCACTGCAGAGATATTCTTACAGCCTAGCGCATTTTGTTCGTTTAATATCCCTCCTTCAGAATGTGTAAGCTCAATTTAAAAATATTTTTAAGTTTCACGGTAAAAGCCACTCTGAAGCCAATTTCATACATTTTTTACCGAAATCAATTTCCTGCTTACTTTTCAACACCAACAAAGATATATCTAGAATCACTGCATAGATTTTCTTACAGCCTAGCGCATTTTGTTCGTTTAATATCCCTCTTTCAGAATGTGTAAGCTGTATTTTGAAATATTTTTAAGTTTCCAAGAAAAAACCACACGCATGCCTCTTTCATGTATTCTTACCGAAATCAGTTACCTGATAACTTTTCAACACCAACGCAGCTATCTCTGGAACCACTGCATAGATATTCTTACAGCGTAGCGCATTTTGTTCGTTTAACATCCCTCTTTCAGAATGTGTAAGCTCAATTTAGAAATATTTGTAAGTTTCCAAGTAAAAGCCACTCGCATGCCACTTTCATGTATTCTTATCGAAATCTGTTACCTGATAACTTTTCAACACCAACGCAGATATCTCTGGAACCACTGCAGAGATATTCTTACAGCCTGGCGCATTTTGTTCGTTTAATATCCCTTTTTCAGAATGTGTAAGCTCAATTTAGAAATATTTTTAAGTTTCCAAGTAAAAGGCACACACATGCCTCTTTCATGTATTCTTACCGAAATCAGTTACCTGATAACTTTTCAACACCAACGCAGGTATCTTTGGAACCACTGCATAGATATTCTTATAGCCTAGCGCAGTTTGTTCGTTTAATATCCCTCTTTCAGAATGTGTAAGCTCAATTTTGAAATATTTTTAAATTTCCAAGTAAAAGCCACTCGCATGTCACTTTCATGTATCTTTGGAACCACTGCATATATTTTCTTACAGCCTAGCGCATTTTGTTCGTCTAATATCCCTCTTTCAGAATGTGTAAGCTCAATTTAGAAATATTTTTAAGTATCCAAGTAAAAGCCACTCGCATGCCACTTTCATGTACTCTTACCGAAATCAGTTACCTGATAACTTTTCAACACCAACGCAGATATCTGTGGAACCACTGCATAGATATTCTTACAGCCTAGCGCATTTTGTTCGTTTAATATCCCTCTTTCAGAATGTGTAAACTCAATTTAAAAATATTTTTAAGTTTCCCGGTAAAAGCCACTCTGAAGCCAATTTCATGCATTTTTTACCGAAATCAATTTCCTGCTTACTTTTCAAAACCAACAAAGATATATCTAGAATCACTGCATAGATTTTCTTACAGCCTAGCGCATTTTGTTCGTTTAATATCCCTCTTTCAGAATGTGTAAGCTGTATTTTGAAATATTTTTAAGTTTCCAAGAAAAAACCACTCGCATGTCACTTTCATGTATTCTTACCGAAATCAGTTACCTGATAACTTTTCAACACCAACGCAGATATCTCTGGACCCACTGCATAGATATTCTTACAGCCTAGCGCATTTTGTTCGTTTAATATCCCTCTTTCAGAATGTGTATGCTCAATTTTGAAATATTTTTAAGTTTCCAAGTAAAAGCTACTCGCATGTCACTTTCATGTATTTTTACCGAAATCAGTTACCTGATAACTTTTCAACACCAAAGCAGGTATCTTTGGAACTCTGCATATATTTGCTTACAGCCTAGCGCATTTTGTTCGTTTAATATCCCTCTTTCAGAATGTGTAAACTCAATTTAGAAATATTTTTAAGTATCCAAGTAAAAGCCACTCGCATACCACTTTCATGTACTCTTACCGAAATCAGTTACCTGATAACTTTTCAACACCAACGCAGATATCTCTGGAACCACCGCATAGATATTCTTACAGCCTAGCGCATTTTGTTCCTTTAATATCCCTTTTTTAGAATGTGTAAGCTAAATTCAAAAATATTTTTAAGTTTCCCGGTAAAAGCCACTCTAAAGCCAATTTCATGCATTTTTTACCGAAATCAGTTTCCTGCTTACTTTTCAACACCAACAAAGATATCTCTGGAACCACTGAATAGATTTTCTTACAGCCTAGCGCATTTTGTTCCTCTAATATCCTTCTATCAGGATGTGTAAGCTTAATTTAGAATTATTTTTAAGTTTCCAAGTAAAAGCCACTCGCATGCCACTTTCATGCATTTTTTACCGAAATCAATTTCCTGCTTACTTTTCAACACCAACAAAGATATATCTAGAATCACTGCATAGATTTTCTTACAGCCTAGGGCATTTTGTGCGTTTAATATCCCTCTTTCAGAATGTGTAAGCTGTATTTTGAAATATTTTTAAGTTTCCAAGTAAAAGCCACTCGCATGTCACTTTCATGTATTCTTACCGAAATCAGTTACCTGATAACTTTTCAACACCAACGCAGATATCTCTGGAACCACTGCATAGATATTCTTACAGCCTAGCGCATTTTGTTCGTTTAATATCCCTCTTTCAGAATGTGTATGCTCAATTTTGAAATATTTTTAAGTTTCCAAGTAAAAGCTACTGGCATGTCACTTTCATGTATTTTTACAGAAATCAGTTACCTGATAACTTTTCAACACCAAAGCAGGTATCTTTGGAACTCTGCATATATTTGCTTACAGCCTAGCGCATTTTGTTCGTTTAATATCCCTCTTTCAGAATGTGTAAACTCAATTTAGAAATATTTTTAAGTATCCAAGTAAAAGCCACTCGCATACCACTTTCATGTACTCTTACCGAAATCAGTTACCTGATAACTTTTCAACACCAACGCAGATATCTCTGGAACCACTGCATAGATATTCTTACAGCCTGGCGCGTTTTGTTCGTTTAATATCCCTTTTTCAGAATGTGTAAGCACAATTTAGAAATATTTTTAAGTTTCCAAGTAAAAGGCACACGCATGCCTCTTTCATGTATTCTTACCGATATCAGTTACCTGATAACTTTTCAAAACCAACGCAGCTATCTCTGGAACCACTGCATAGATATTCTTACAGCGTAGCGCATTTTGTTCGTTTAACATCCCTCTTTCAGAATGTGTTAGCTCAATTTAGAAATATTTGTACGTTTCCAAGTAAAAGCCACTCGCATGCCACTTTCATGTATTCTTATCGAAATCTGTTACCTGATAACTTTTCAACACCAACAAAGATATCTCTGGAACCACTGCATAGATTTTCTTGCAGCCTAGAGCATTTTGTTCCTCTAGTATCCTTCTATCTGGATGTGTAAGCTTAATTTTGAAATATTTTTAAGTTTCCAAGTAAAAGCCACTCGCATGCCACTTTCATGTATTCTTACCGAAATCAGTTACCTGATAACTTTTCAACACCAACGCAGATATCTCTGGAGCCACTGCATAGATATACTTATAGCCTAGCGTATTTTGTTCCTTTAAGATCCCTCTTTCAGAATGTGTAAGCTCAATTTAGAAATATTTTTATGTTTCCAAGTAAAAGCCACTCGCATGCCACTTTCATATACTCTTACCGAAATCAGTTACCTGATAACTTTTCAACACCAACGCTGATATCTCTGGAACCACTGCATATATTTTCTTACAGCCTAGCGCATTTTGTTCGTTTAATATCCCTCTTTCAGAATGTGTAAGCTCAATTTAGAAATATTTTTAAGTATCCAAGTAAAAGCCACTCGCATGCCACTTTCATGTACTCTTACCGAAATCAGTTACCTGATAACTTTTCAACACCAACGCAGATATCTCTGGAACCACTGCATAGATATTCTTACAGCCTAGCGCATTTTGTTTGTTTAATATCCCTCTTTCAGCATGTGGAAGCTCAATTTAGAAATATTTGTAAGTTTTCAAGTGAAAGCCACACGCATGCCACTTGCATGTATTCTTACCGAAATCAGTTACCTGATAACTTTTGAACACCAACGCAGATATCTTTGGAACCACTGCATAGATATTCTTATAGCCTAGCGCAGTTTGTTCGTTTAATATCCCTCTTTCAGAATGTGTAAGCTCAATTTTGAAATATTTTTAAATTTCCAAGTAAAAGCCACTCGCATGTCACTTTCATGTATCTTTGGAACCACTGCATATATTTTCTTACAGCCTAGCGTATTTTGTTCGTCTAATATCCCTCTTTCAGAATGTGTAAGCTCAATTTAGAAATATTTTTAAGTATCCAAGTAAAAGCCACTCGCATGCCACTTTCATGTACTCTTACCGAAATCAGTTACCTGATAACTTTTCAACACCAACGCAGATATCTGTGGAACCACTGCATAGATATTCTTATAGCCTAGCGCATTTTGTTCGTTTAGTATCCCTTTTTCAGAATGTGTAAACTCAATTTAAAAATATTTTTAAGTTTCCCGGTAAAAGCCACTCTGAAGCCAATTTCATGCATTTTTTACCGAAATCAATTTCCTGCTTACTTTTCAACACCAACAAAGATATATCTAGAATCACTGCATAGATTTTCTTACAGCCTAGCGCATTTTGTTCGTTTAATATCCCTCTTTCAGAATGTGTTAGCTGTATTTTGAAATATTTTTAAGTTTCCAAGTAAAAGCCACTCGCATGTCACTTTCATGTATTCTTACCGAAATCAGTTACCTGATAACTTTTCAACACCAACGCAGATATCTCTGGACCCACTGCATAGATATTCTTACAGCCTAGCGCATTTTGTTCGTTTAATATCCCTCTTTCAGAATGTGTATGCTCAATTTTGAAATATTTTTAAGTTTCCAAGTAAAAGCTACTCGCATGTCACTTTCATGTATTTTTACCGAAATCAGTTACCTGATAACTTTTCAACACCAAAGCAGGTATCTTTGGAACTCTGCATATATTTGCTTACAGCCTAGCGCATTTTGTTCGTTTAATATCCCTCTTTCAGAATGTGTAAGCTCAATTTAGAAATATTTTTAAGTATCCAAGTAAAAGCCACTCGCATACCACTTTCATGTACTCTTACCGAAATCAGTTACCTGATAACTTTTCAACACCAACGCAGATATCTCTGGAACCACTGCATAGATATTCTTACAGCCTGGCGCATTTTGTTCGTTTAATATCCCTTTTTCAGAATGTGTAAGCACAATTTAGAAATATTTTTAAGTTTCCAAGTAAAAGGCACACGCATGCCTCTTTCATGTATTCTTACCGAAATCAGTACCTGATAACTTTTCAACACCAACGCAGCTATCTCTGGAACCACTGCATAGATATTCTTACAGCGTAGCGCATTTTGTTCGTTTAACATCCGTCTTTCAGAATGTGTTAGCTCAATTTAGAAATATTTGTAAGTTTCCAAGTAAAAGCCACTCGCATGCCACTTTCATGTATTCTTATCGAAATCTGTTACCTGATAATTTTTCAACACCAACGCAGATATCTCTGGAACCACTACTGAGATATTCTTACAGCCTGGCGCATTTAGTTCGTTTAATATCCCTTTTTCAGAATGTGTAAGCACAATTTAGAAATATTTTTAAGTTTCCAAGTAAAAGGCACACGCATGCCTCTTTCATGTATTCTTACCGAAATCAGTACCTGATAACTTTTCAACACCAACGCAGCTATCTCTGGAACCACTGCATAGATATTCTTACAGCGTAGCGCATTTTGTTCGTTTAACATCCGTCTTTCAGAATGTGTAAGCTCAATTTAGAAATATTTTTATGTTTCCAAGTAACAGCCACTCGCATGCCACTTTCATATACTCTTACCGAAATCAGTTACCTGATAAATTTTCAACACCAACGCTGATATCTCTGGAACCACTGCATATATTTTCTTACAGCCTAGCGCATTTTGTTCGTTTAATATCCCTCTTTCAGAATGTGTAAGCTCAATTTAGAAATATTATTAAGTATCCAAGTAAAAGCCACTCGCATGCCACTTTCATGTACTCTTACCGAAATCAGTTACCTGATAACTTTTCAACACCAACGCAGATATCTCTGGAACCACTGCATAGATATTCTTACAGCCTAGCGCATTTTGTTTGTTTAATATCCCTCTTTCAGCATGTGGAAGCTCAATTTAGAAATATTTTTAAGTTTCCAAGTGAAAGCCACACGCATGCCACTTGCATGTATTCTTACCGAAATCAGTTACCTGATAACTTTTCAACACCAACGCAGGTATCTTTGGAACCACTGCATGGATATTCTTACAGCCTAGCACAGTTTGTTCGTTTAATATCCCTCTTTCAGAATGTGTAAGCTCAATTTTGAAATATTTTTAAATTTCCAAGTAAAAGCCAATCGCATGTCACTTTCATGTATCTTTGGAACCACTGCATATATTTTCTTACAGCCTAGCGCATTTTGTTCGTCTAATATCCCTCTTTCAGAATGTGTAAGCTCAATTTAGAAATATTTTTAAGTATCCAAGTAAAAGCCACTCGCATGCCACTTTCATGTACTCTTACCGAAATCAGTTACCTGATAACTTTTCAACACCAACAAAGATATCTTTGGAACCACTGCATAGATATTCTTACAGCCTAGCGCATTTTGTTCGTTTAATATCCCTCTTTCAGCATGTGGAAGCTCAATTTAGAAATATTTTTAAGTTTCCAAGTGAAAGCCACACGCATGCCACTTGCATGTATTCTTACCGAAATCAGTTTCCTGCTTACTTTTCAACACCAATAAAGATATATCTGGAATCACTGCATAGATTTTCTTACAGCCTAGCGCATTTTGTTCGTTTGATATCCCTCTTTCAGAATGTGTAAGCTCAATTTTGAAATATTTTTAAGTTTCCAAGTAAAAGCTACTCGCATGTCACTTTCATGTATCTTTGGAACCACTGCATATATTTGCTTACAGCCTAGCGCATTTTGTTCGTTAATATCCTTCTTTCAGAATGTGTAAGCTCAATTTATAAATATTTTTAAGTTTCCAAGTAAAAGCCACTCGCATGCCACTTTCATGTACTCTTACCGAAATCAGTTACCTGATAACTTTTCAACACCAACGCAGATATCTTTGGAACCACTGCATATATTTTGTTACAGCCTAGCGCATTTTGTTCGTTTAATATCCCTCCTTCAGAATGTGTAAGCTCAATTTAAAAATATTTTTAAGTTTCCCGGTAAAAGCCACTCTGAAGCCAATTTCATGCATTTTTTTACCGAAATCAGTTTCCTGCTTACTTTTCAACACCAACAAAGATATCTCTGGAACCACTGCATAGATTTTCTTACAGCCTAGCGCATTTTGTTCGTCTAGTATCCTTCTATCAGATGTGTAAGCTTAATTTATAATTATTTTTAAGTTTCCAAGTAAAAGCCACTCGCATGCCACTTTCATGTATTCTTACCGAAATCAGTTACCTGATAACTTTTCAACACCAACGCAGATATCTCTGGAACCACTGCATAGATATTCTTACAGCCTAGCGCATTTTGTTCGTTTAATATCCCTTTTTCAGACTGTGTAAGCTCAATTTAAAAATATTTTTAAGTTTCCCGGTAAAAGCCACTCTGAAGCCAATTTCATGCATTTTTTACCGAAATCAGTTTCCTGCTTACTTTTCAACACCAACAAAGATATATCTGGAATCACTGCATAGATTTTCTTACAGCCTAGCGCATTTTGTTCGTTTAATATCCCTCTTTCAGAATGTGTAAGCTCAATTTTGAAATATTTTTAAGTTTCCAAGTAAAAGCCACTCGCATGTCACTTTCATGTATTCTTACCGAAATAAGTTACCTGATAACTCTTCAATACCAACGCAGGTATCTTTGGAACCACTGCATAGATATTCTTACAGCCTAGCACATTTTGTTCGTTTAATATCCCTCTTTCAGAATGTGTAAGCTCAATTTTGAAATATTTTTAAATTTCCAAGTGAAAGCCACTCGCATGTCACTTTCATGTATATTTGGAACCACTGCATATATTTTCTTACAGCCTAGCGCATTTTGTTCGTCTAATATCCCTCTTTCAGAATGTGTAAGCTCAATTTAAAATATTTTTAAGTTTCCCGGTAAAAGCCACTCTAAAGCCAATTTCATGCATTTTTTACCGAAATCAGTTTCCTGCTTACTTTTCAACCCCAACAAAGATATCTCTGGAACCACTGCATAGATTTTCTTACAGCCTAGCGCATTTTGTTCTTCTAGTATCCTTCTATCAGGATGTGTAAGCTTAATTTAGAATTATTGTTAAGTTTCCAAGTAAAAGCCACTCGCATGCCACTTTCATGTATTCTTACCGAAATCAGTTACCTGATAACTTTTCAACACCAACGCAGATACCTCTGGAAACACTGCATAGATATTCTTACAGCCTAGCGCATTTTGTTCCTTTAAGATCCCTCTTTCAGAATGTGTAAGCTCAATTTAGAAATATTTTTAAGTTTCCAAGGAAAAGCTACTCGCATGTCACTTTCATGCATTCTTACCGAAATCAGTTACCTGATAACTTTTCAACACCAACGCAGGTATCTTTGGAACCACTGCATAGATATTCATACAGCCTAGCGCATTTTGTTCGTTTAATATCCCTCTTTCAGAATGTGTAAGCTCAATTTTGAAATATTTTTAAGTTTCCAAGTAAAAGCCACTCGCATGTCACGACACGTTTACGCTGGTTGCTGGGATCGCTTCAGCGGAGTGCACATTCGTTGCTCACTCTAACTGTAGTGTGATGGTGAATAAAAGACCTCTCTTTCTCATCACGTTATAAATGGTATCTCTTTATTCACTTGCACGGGTGTTGCTGGTAACGCCAACCGTTTGATCCGAAGGGAAGCGGCTCTGGGTAATACCGCGTTCAGAGAGTCAGTAAGACACTGTCTGACCCGTTTAGGTAATGCTGCGCACTGTTGCTCACGGCAGTTGTCTCGGGTTGAGTGTACTCGTATCGCACGAAGTAGCCTCACGAGAGAGCAAGAGAAAACCAGTTGGAGGTATAACCTCGTGTCGGAATTATCCGGCTCTCGTACAGTAGCCCACTATTGTCTGAGAGTAAGGAAAGCCAGTTGGAGGTATAACCTCGTGTCGGAATTTCCCGTCTCTCCCACAATAGCCAGTACCGAGACTGCAACAGTAACCGATTTTTGCAAGTAACAATTGGGGATGTAAAAACGTCCTCATCAATTGCTAATATACTCCATAAATACATTTTCTTTCAATGTATAAAAAAATTTTAAAAATCAAGAATTTTTTAAAAATTATGTAGATGTGATTTTATTAATGAAATAAAAAAAAAGTACAAAAAATTAATAATTTTTAAAATTATATTATAATAAAATATTAATAATTATTTTTAACAAAAATTAACTAATAACAATAATAATAATAATATATGTTTACAGATAAATAATATTAATAAATTTATTTATTATTAATTAATTAACATAATAAATTATGTAGATGTGATTTTATTTATGAAATAAAATCACTAAATTTAATTAATTAATAAATTTATTTCACAAATTTATTAATAACCAATAAAAATTAAAAATTTAATATTCTAATATTAAAATATTAAAAATTTAAATATAAATCTATATATATATATATATATATATATAT
>OU744339.1:56984386-57035783 GCA_916610165.2 Gymnosoma rotundatum
TGTTTGATTTAAGAGATAAAATATTAAGATGTTCAATTCTTGAAAAACATAAATTATTGAAGTATTTTCAAAGGGAGCTAATAATGATTGAAAGTGATTTGGAAAAACTTTTATCAAGAGAAGCAATGGAAAGATTTTTGCAGTTTGAAGACAGAATAGGAGCAGCTTTAAAAGTTAAGGTAAATAAAATACATAAAAAGAAGTTTGAGGGTTTGAGGGAATTACAAAAGAAGGAGTTAGGTATTAAATTAAACAAAAAGTGGTTTGTAAATAAGACTAATTTAGATATTCCAGATGAGGTTCAGTGGGTTCTTTCATTAGGACATAAACATGCGTTACCCATTAAACGAGAAGATTTTCCGGTTTTAAAAATGATAACGGACGGGGAGGATTTAGTGCAAACATTAAAATCAAAAGAAGAACAAGAAATAGCTAGGACTAAATTAACTTCAATAATAGATAATCATTTAAATAAGATTAAATTAACTAACAGGGATAGATTTATGTTAGAAAACGTAAAAAAGGCGGATAGTTTTTTGAGAAGAAATAGGGATATACTCATCTTAAAAGCTGATAAAGGTAACACCACAGTAGCTTTAAATAAGAGTGATTATGTTTTAAGAATTAACAGTATTGTAGGGGATGTTGCTAATTATAAGTTAGCAAACAAAGATCCAACAACAAAATTGCAGAGGATTAATAATGTGTTGGTTGAAGAACTTTTTAAACAAAAAGTTATTACAATTTTAGAGAAAAACAAGCTTAAAACCAATGTTTCTACAGCTCCAAGATTGTATGGGTTACCTAAAATTCACAAGGAGGATTTTCCTTTAAGACCGATTTGTTCTTTTATAAATTCTCCATCTTATGAGTTATGTAAATATATTACAATGATTTTAAAAAAGATTACAGAAAATTCAAAATATAATGTTAAAAATTCGCTTGAATTTAAAGAGAGGATAAGGAACATAAGTGTTCTGAATGATGAAAAATTAGTATCTTTTGATGTAGTCTCTTTATTTCCAAGTATACCTGTTGATTTGGCATTGAATATTATTGAAGAAAAATGGAACGTAATACAGGAATATACTAGGATGGAAAAATGTTTATTTTTACGAATTTTAAAATTCTGTATTGAAGATAACAGATACTTTCAATATAATGGTAACATATATTTACAACAAAAAGGGCTTCCAATGGGATCTCCAGCTTCCCCTGTTGTGGCAGATATTATTATGGAAAAATTATTAGACACGTGCATTAATGAAGTTAATATAAAACCAAGAATAATGACAAAATATGTTGATGATTTGTTTTGTATTATTTCTGCATCTGGTATTGAAAATATGTTAGAAACATTAAATAATTTCAATAGTTGTATAAAATTTACAATAGAAATAGAAAATAATTTTAAATTGCCCTATTTAGATACGTTAGTAGTAAGGAGAGGGAATAAACTAAAAATGGATTGGTATCAAAAGCCAACAGCTTCCGGGAGAATTATTAATTATTATTCAAAGCATAATAAAAGAATAATTATTAATACGGGAAAAAATTTGATAGAAAAAGTACTTAAGCTAAGTGATAAGGAATTTCACAAAAGCAATAAAGATAAAGTTAAAAAGATATTAATTGATAATAATTTTCCAATGAGAGTGATAAATAGTTTGTTTAAACAGTTAAGGTTTAGAAGAGCAAATAATACAAGAGATGTTACAGAAACTAAAGTTTACAAGTCTTTAATTTATGTACCAGAAATAGCAGAAAGGATTGAAAAATCAAAAATTTTTGATGGGGATAAATATAAAATGGCATACAAAACTTATAATACTTTAAATAGATTATTTAGTAAAACAAAAGATAAGATTAAAAAATGGGACATGTCAAATGTAGTTTACAAAATACCTTGTAATGGTAATGATAGTGAGAATTGTAATAAGGAATATGTAGGTACGACAAAAAATAAACTAAAAACTAGAATAGCTGGACATAAGTCTGATCAAAGATACAGGGACGTTAATAATTCACAAAAAACTGCATTATCTTCCCATTGTGCCAGATTTAATCATTATCCTAACTTTGAAGATGCATCTGTTTTAAATATAGAAAATAATTATAAGCGTCGGTATATGTTAGAGATGTTTCAAATAATTAAAATACCAACAACAAAAAGAATAAACTTTAAGGCTGATACTGATAATGTTGCGCAATGTTATAGACATTTAGTGCATAAAAATTAATTAACGTTTGAGAGTATATGATTGCTTGTAACATTTCTATCGTGAAAGTTTATGTTAATGTATTTGTATTAAGTTTTTTAAAATTTTAAAGTAATTTGAATGTTTTCTGTTTTTAAAATTTTTATAAGAATGTAAATGTTTAAAATTATTGAGTTATGTTATTTTACTTGAATGTTTTTTGAGTTTTAAATTTATAAAAATGTAAATGTTTAAATATTTGAGTTTTTTGTCGTTTGATTTTTAATTTTTCTGTTTTTGTTTGAAAAAATAATTTCATTTTAATTTTTTTTATTTTTGAAAAAAGAAAATTTAATTTTTTGTTTCCTGTTTCCTGATGATGCCACCCAAAGGTGTGGCGAAATATTGAAAATATAAATAAAAAATTTTTATTATTTATAAAACTGACCTAGTGCTTAATAAATTAGAAAAGAAAAATTATTTAAAAAGGTCAAAGAAACATTTACATATAATTTAAAAGTGAGCACGTGTAAACAATATAACGATGAGTTATAATTTATTTAAAAGAAACCGGTTGATGAGAGGACTCGTTAATCGTTTCAAAACGTTGAGGGATAAGGTTGTTAAAACTCAATCTGCAATAACCTTTTTAATTAGATGCCGTAATTCAGGAATTGTACCAAAATTTATTGTGAATGCAACAAAGAATATTCCTAATATTTTCAAGATGGAGGGAAAATGGACAATCAAACACATCATGGAGAAATACCTGTTTGATTTAAGAGATAAAATATTAAGATGTTCAATTCTTGAAAAACATAAATTATTGAAGTATTTTCAAAGGGAGCTAATAATGATTGAAAGTGATTTGGAAAAACTTTTATCAAGAGAAGCAATGGAAAGATTTTTGCAGTTTGAAGACAGAATAGGAGCAGCTTTAAAAGTTAAGGTAAATAAAATACATAAAAAGAAGTTTGAGGGTTTGAGGGAATTACAAAAGAAGGAGTTAGGTATTAAATTAAACAAAAAGTGGTTTGTAAATAAGACTAATTTAGATATTCCAGATGAGGTTCAGTGGGTTCTTTCATTAGGACATAAACATGCGTTACCCATTAAACGAGAAGATTTTCCGGTTTTAAAAATGATAACGGACGGGGAGGATTTAGTGCAAACATTAAAATCAAAAGAAGAACAAGAAATAGCTAGGACTAAATTAACTTCAATAATAGATAATCATTTAAATAAGATTAAATTAACTAACAGGGATAGATTTATGTTAGAAAACGTAAAAAAGGCGGATAGTTTTTTGAGAAGAAATAGGGATATACTCATCTTAAAAGCTGATAAAGGTAACACCACAGTAGCTTTAAATAAGAGTGATTATGTTTTAAGAATTAACAGTATTGTAGGGGATGTTGCTAATTATAAGTTAGCAAACAAAGATCCAACAACAAAATTGCAGAGGATTAATAATGTGTTGGTTGAAGAACTTTTTAAACAAAAAGTTATTACAATTTTAGAGAAAAACAAGCTTAAAACCAATGTTTCTACAGCTCCAAGATTGTATGGGTTACCTAAAATTCACAAGGAGGATTTTCCTTTAAGACCGATTTGTTCTTTTATAAATTCTCCATCTTATGAGTTATGTAAATATATTACAATGATTTTAAAAAAGATTACAGAAAATTCAAAATATAATGTTAAAAATTCGCTTGAATTTAAAGAGAGGATAAGGAACATAAGTGTTCTGAATGATGAAAAATTAGTATCTTTTGATGTAGTCTCTTTATTTCCAAGTATACCTGTTGATTTGGCATTGAATATTATTGAAGAAAAATGGAACGTAATACAGGAATATACTAGGATGGAAAAATGTTTATTTTTACGAATTTTAAAATTCTGTATTGAAGATAACAGATACTTTCAATATAATGGTAACATATATTTACAACAAAAAGGGCTTCCAATGGGATCTCCAGCTTCCCCTGTTGTGGCAGATATTATTATGGAAAAATTATTAGACACGTGCATTAATGAAGTTAATATAAAACCAAGAATAATGACAAAATATGTTGATGATTTGTTTTGTATTATTTCTGCATCTGGTATTGAAAATATGTTAGAAACATTAAATAATTTCAATAGTTGTATAAAATTTACAATAGAAATAGAAAATAATTTTAAATTGCCCTATTTAGATACGTTAGTAGTAAGGAGAGGGAATAAACTAAAAATGGATTGGTATCAAAAGCCAACAGCTTCCGGGAGAATTATTAATTATTATTCAAAGCATAATAAAAGAATAATTATTAATACGGGAAAAAATTTGATAGAAAAAGTACTTAAGCTAAGTGATAAGGAATTTCACAAAAGCAATAAAGATAAAGTTAAAAAGATATTAATTGATAATAATTTTCCAATGAGAGTGATAAATAGTTTGTTTAAACAGTTAAGGTTTAGAAGAGCAAATAATACAAGAGATGTTACAGAAACTAAAGTTTACAAGTCTTTAATTTATGTACCAGAAATAGCAGAAAGGATTGAAAAATCAAAAATTTTTGATGGGGATAAATATAAAATGGCATACAAAACTTATAATACTTTAAATAGATTATTTAGTAAAACAAAAGATAAGATTAAAAAATGGGACATGTCAAATGTAGTTTACAAAATACCTTGTAATGGTAATGATAGTGAGAATTGTAATAAGGAATATGTAGGTACGACAAAAAATAAACTAAAAACTAGAATAGCTGGACATAAGTCTGATCAAAGATACAGGGACGTTAATAATTCACAAAAAACTGCATTATCTTCCCATTGTGCCAGATTTAATCATTATCCTAACTTTGAAGATGCATCTGTTTTAAATATAGAAAATAATTATAAGCGTCGGTATATGTTAGAGATGTTACAAATAATTAAAATACCAACAACAAAAAGAATAAACTTTAAGGCTGATACTGATAATGTTGCGCAATGTTATAGACATTTAGTGCATAAAAATTAATTAACGTTTGAGAGTATATGATTGCTTGTAACATTTCTATCGTAAAAAAGGCGGATAGTTTTTTGAGAAGAAATAGGGATATACTCATCTTAAAAGCTGATAAAGGTAACACCACAGTAGCTTTAAATAAGAGTGATTATGTTTTAAGAATTAACAGTATTGTAGGGGATGTTGCTAATTATAAGTTAGCAAACAAAGATCCAACAACAAAATTGCAGAGGATTAATAATGTGTTGGTTGAAGAACTTTTTAAACAAAAAGTTATTACAATTTTAGAGAAAAACAAGCTTAAAACCAATGTTTCTACAGCTCCAAGATTGTATGGGTTACCTAAAATTCACAAGGAGGATTTTCCTTTAAGACCGATTTGTTCTTTTATAAATTCTCCATCTTATGAGTTATGTAAATATATTACAATGATTTTAAAAAAGATTACAGAAAATTCAAAATATAATGTTAAAAATTCGCTTGAATTTAAAGAGAGGATAAGGAACATAAGTGTTCTGAATGATGAAAAATTAGTATCTTTTGATGTAGTCTCTTTATTTCCAAGTATACCTGTTGATTTGGCATTGAATATTATTGAAGAAAAATGGAACGTAATACAGGAATATACTAGGATGGAAAAATGTTTATTTTTACGAATTTTAAAATTCTGTATTGAAGATAACAGATACTTTCAATATAATGGTAACATATATTTACAACAAAAAGGGCTTCCAATGGGATCTCCAGCTTCCCCTGTTGTGGCAGATATTATTATGGAAAAATTATTAGACACGTGCATTAATGAAGTTAATATAAAACCAAGAATAATGACAAAATATGTTGATGATTTGTTTTGTATTATTTCTGCATCTGGTATTGAAAATATGTTAGAAACATTAAATAATTTCAATAGTTGTATAAAATTTACAATAGAAATAGAAAATAATTTTAAATTGCCCTATTTAGATACGTTAGTAGTAAGGAGAGGGAATAAACTAAAAATGGATTGGTATCAAAAGCCAACAGCTTCCGGGAGAATTATTAATTATTATTCAAAGCATAATAAAAGAATAATTATTAATACGGGAAAAAATTTGATAGAAAAAGTACTTAAGCTAAGTGATAAGGAATTTCACAAAAGCAATAAAGATAAAGTTAAAAAGATATTAATTGATAATAATTTTCCAATGAGAGTGATAAATAGTTTGTTTAAACAGTTAAGGTTTAGAAGAGCAAATAATACAAGAGATGTTACAGAAACTAAAGTTTACAAGTCTTTAATTTATGTACCAGAAATAGCAGAAAGGATTGAAAAATCAAAAATTTTTGATGGGGATAAATATAAAATGGCATACAAAACTTATAATACTTTAAATAGATTATTTAGTAAAACAAAAGATAAGATTAAAAAATGGGACATGTCAAATGTAGTTTACAAAATACCTTGTAATAGTAATGATAGTGAGAATTGTAATAAGGAATATGTAGGTACGACAAAAAATAAACTAAAAACTAGAATAGCTGGACATAAGTCTGATCAAAGATACAGGGACGTTAATAATTCACAAAAAACTGCATTATCTTCCCATTGTGCCAGATTTAATCATTATCCTAACTTTGAAGATGCATCTGTTTTAAATATAGAAAATAATTATAAGCGTCGGTATATGTTAGAGATGTTACAAATAATTAAAATACCAACAACAAAAAGAATAAACTTTAAGGCTGATACTGATAATGTTGCGCAATGTTATAGACATTTAGTGCATAAAAATTAATTAACGTTTGAGAGTATATGATTGCTTGTAACATTTCTATCGTAAAAAAGGCGGATAGTTTTTTGAGAAGAAATAGGGATATACTCATCTTAAAAGCTGATAAAGGTAACACCACAGTAGCTTTAAATAAGAGTGATTATATTTTAAGAATTAACAGTATTGTAGGGGATGTTGCTAATTATAAGTTAGCAAACAAAGATCCAACAACAAAATTGCAGAGGATTAATAATGTGTTGGTTGAAGAACTTTTTAAACAAAAAGTTATTACAATTTTAGAGAAAAACAAGCTTAAAACCAATGTTTCTACAGCTCCAAGATTGTATGGGTTACCTAAAATTCACAAGGAGGATTTTCCTTTAAGACCGATTTGTTCTTTTATAAATTCTCCATCTTATGAGTTATGTAAATATATTACAATGATTTTAAAAAAGATTACAGAAAATTCAAAATATAATGTTAAAAATTCGCTTGAATTTAAAGAGAGGATAAGGAACATAAGTGTTCTGAATGATGAAAAATTAGTATCTTTTGATGTAGTCTCTTTATTTCCAAGTATACCTGTTGATTTGGCATTGAATATTATTGAAGAAAAATGGAACGTAATACAGGAATATACTAGGATGGAAAAATGTTTATTTTTACGAATTTTAAAATTCTGTATTGAAGATAACAGATACTTTCAATATAATGGTAACATATATTTACAACAAAAAGGGCTTCCAATGGGATCTCCAGCTTCCCCTGTTGTGGCAGATATTATTATGGAAAAATTATTAGACACGTGCATTAATGAAGTTAATATAAAACCAAGAATAATGACAAAATATGTTGATGATTTGTTTTGTATTATTTCTGCATCTGGTATTGAAAATATGTTAGAAACATTAAATAATTTCAATAGTTGTATAAAATTTACAATAGAAATAGAAAATAATTTTAAATTGCCCTATTTAGATACGTTAGTAGTAAGGAGAGGGAATAAACTAAAAATGGATTGGTATCAAAAGCCAACAGCTTCCGGGAGAATTATTAATTATTATTCAAAGCATAATAAAAGAATAATTATTAATACGGGAAAAAATTTGATAGAAAAAGTACTTAAGCTAAGTGATAAGGAATTTCACAAAAGCAATAAAGATAAAGTTAAAAAGATATTAATTGATAATAATTTTCCAATGAGAGTGATAAATAGTTTGTTTAAACAGTTAAGGTTTAGAAGAGCAAATAATACAAGAGATGTTACAGAAACTAAAGTTTACAAGTCTTTAATTTATGTACCAGAAATAGCAGAAAGGATTGAAAAATCAAAAATTTTTGATGGGGATAAATATAAAATGGCATACAAAACTTATAATACTTTAAATAGATTATTTAGTAAAACAAAAGATAAGATTAAAAAATGGGACATGTCAAATGTAGTTTACAAAATACCTTGTAATGGTAATGATAGTGAGAATTGTAATAAGGAATATGTAGGTACGACAAAAAATAAACTAAAAACTAGAATAGCTGGACATAAGTCTGATCAAAGATACAGGGACGTTAATAATTCACAAAAAACTGCATTATCTTCCCATTGTGCCAGATTTAATCATTATCCTAACTTTGAAGATGCATCTGTTTTAAATATAGAAAATAATTATAAGCGTCGGTATATGTTAGAGATGTTACAAATAATTAAAATACCAACAACAAAAAGAATAAACTTTAAGGCTGATACTGATAATGTTGCGCAATGTTATAGACATTTAGTGCATAAAAATTAATTAACGTTTGAGAGTATATGATTGCTTGTAACATTTCTATCGTGAAAGTTTATGTTAATGTATTTGTATTAAGTTTTTTAAAATTTTAAAGTAATTTGAATGTTTTCTGTTTTTAAAATTTTTATAAGAATGTAAATGTTTAAAATTATTGAGTTATGTTATTTTACTTGAATGTTTTTTGAGTTTTAAATTTATAAAAATGTAAATGTTTAAATATTTGAGTTTTTTGTCGTTTGATTTTTAATTTTTCTGTTTTTGTTTGAAAAAATAATTTCATTTTAATTTTTTTTATTTTTGAAAAAAGAAAATTTAATTTTTTGTTTTCTGTTTCCTGATGATGCCACCCAAAGGTGTGGCGAAATATTGAAAATATAAATAAAAAATTTTTATTATTTATAAAACTGACCTAGTGCTTAATAAATTAGAAAAGAAAAATTATTTAAAAAGGTCAAAGAAACATTTACATATAATTTAAAAGTGAGCACGTGTAAACAATATAACGATGAGTTATAATTTATTTAAAAGAAACCGGTTGATGAGAGGACTCGTTAATCGTTTCAAAACGTTGAGGGATAAGGTTGTTAAAACTCAATCTGCAATAACCTTTTTAATTAGATGCCGTAATTCAGGAATTGTACCAAAATTTATTGTGAATGCAACAAAGAATATTCCTAATATTTTCAAGATGGAGGGAAAATGGACAATCAAACACATCATGGAGAAATACCTGTTTGATTTAAGAGATAAAATATTAAGATGTTCAATTCTTGAAAAACATAAATTATTGAAGTATTTTCAAAGGGAGCTAATAATGATTGAAAGTGATTTGGAAAAACTTTTATCAAGAGAAGCAATGGAAAGATTTTTGCAGTTTGAAGACAGAATAGGAGCAGCTTTAAAAGTTAAGGTAAATAAAATACATAAAAAGAAGTTTGAGGGTTTGAGGGAATTACAAAAGAAGGAGTTAGGTATTAAATTAAACAAAAAGTGGTTTGTAAATAAGACTAATTTAGATATTCCAGATGAGGTTCAGTGGGTTCTTTCATTAGGACATAAACATGCGTTACCCATTAAACGAGAAGATTTTCCGGTTTTAAAAATGATAACGGACGGGGAGGATTTAGTGCAAACATTAAAATCAAAAGAAGAACAAGAAATAGCTAGGACTAAATTAACTTCAATAATAGATAATCATTTAAATAAGATTAAATTAACTAACAGGGATAGATTTATGTTAGAAAACGTAAAAAAGGCGGATAGTTTTTTGAGAAGAAATAGGGATATACTCATCTTAAAAGCTGATAAAGGTAACACCACAGTAGCTTTAAATAAGAGTGATTATGTTTTAAGAATTAACAGTATTGTAGGGGATGTTGCTAATTATAAGTTAGCAAACAAAGATCCAACAACAAAATTGCAGAGGATTAATAATGTGTTGGTTGAAGAACTTTTTAAACAAAAAGTTATTACAATTTTAGAGAAAAACAAGCTTAAAACCAATGTTTCTACAGCTCCAAGATTGTATGGGTTACCTAAAATTCACAAGGAGGATTTTCCTTTAAGACCGATTTGTTCTTTTATAAATTCTCCATCTTATGAGTTATGTAAATATATTACAATGATTTTAAAAAAGATTACAGAAAATTCAAAATATAATGTTAAAAATTCGCTTGAATTTAAAGAGAGGATAAGGAACATAAGTGTTCTGAATGATGAAAAATTAGTATCTTTTGATGTAGTCTCTTTATTTCCAAGTATACCTGTTGATTTGGCATTGAATATTATTGAAGAAAAATGGAACGTAATACAGGAATATACTAGGATGGAAAAATGTTTATTTTTACGAATTTTAAAATTCTGTATTGAAGATAACAGATACTTTCAATATAATGGTAACATATATTTACAACAAAAAGGGCTTCCAATGGGATCTCCAGCTTCCCCTGTTGTGGCAGATATTATTATGGAAAAATTATTAGACACGTGCATTAATGAAGTTAATATAAAACCAAGAATAATGACAAAATATGTTGATGATTTGTTTTGTATTATTTCTGCATCTGGTATTGAAAATATGTTAGAAACATTAAATAATTTCAATAGTTGTATAAAATTTACAATAGAAATAGAAAATAATTTTAAATTGCCCTATTTAGATACGTTAGTAGTAAGGAGAGGGAATAAACTAAAAATGGATTGGTATCAAAAGCCAACAGCTTCCGGGAGAATTATTAATTATTATTCAAAGCATAATAAAAGAATAATTATTAATACGGGAAAAAATTTGATAGAAAAAGTACTTAAGCTAAGTGATAAGGAATTTCACAAAAGCAATAAAGATAAAGTTAAAAAGATATTAATTGATAATAATTTTCCAATGAGAGTGATAAATAGTTTGTTTAAACAGTTAAGGTTTAGAAGAGCAAATAATACAAGAGATGTTACAGAAACTAAAGTTTACAAGTCTTTAATTTATGTACCAGAAATAGCAGAAAGGATTGAAAAATCAAAAATTTTTGATGGGGATAAATATAAAATGGCATACAAAACTTATAATACTTTAAATAGATTATTTAGTAAAACAAAAGATAAGATTAAAAAATGGGACATGTCAAATGTAGTTTACAAAATACCTTGTAATGGTAATGATAGTGAGAATTGTAATAAGGAATATGTAGGTACGACAAAAAATAAACTAAAAACTAGAATAGCTGGACATAAGTCTGATCAAAGATACAGGGACGTTAATAATTCACAAAAAACTGCATTATCTTCCCATTGTGCCAGATTTAATCATTATCCTAACTTTGAAGATGCATCTGTTTTAAATATAGAAAATAATTATAAGCGTCGGTATATGTTAGAGATGTTTCAAATAATTAAAATACCAACAACAAAAAGAATAAACTTTAAGGCTGATACTGATAATGTTGCGCAATGTTATAGACATTTAGTGCATAAAAATTAATTAACGTTTGAGAGTATATGATTGCTTGTAACATTTCTATCGTGAAAGTTTATGTTAATGTATTTGTATTAAGTTTTTTAAAATTTTAAAGTAATTTGAATGTTTTCTGTTTTTAAAATTTTTATAAGAATGTAAATGTTTAAAATTATTGAGTTATGTTATTTTACTTGAATGTTTTTTGAGTTTTAAATTTATAAAAATGTAAATGTTTAAATATTTGAGTTTTTTGTCGTTTGATTTTTAATTTTTCTGTTTTTGTTTGAAAAAATAATTTCATTTTAATTTTTTTTATTTTTGAAAAAAGAAAATTTAATTTTTTGTTTCCTGTTTCCTGATGATGCCACCCAAAGGTGTGGCGAAATATTGAAAATATAAATAAAAAATTTTTATTATTTATAAAACTGACCTAGTGCTTAATAAATTAGAAAAGAAAAATTATTTAAAAAGGTCAAAGAAACATTTACATATAATTTAAAAGTGAGCACGTGTAAACAATATAACGATGAGTTATAATTTATTTAAAAGAAACCGGTTGATGAGAGGACTCGTTAATCGTTTCAAAACGTTGAGGGATAAGGTTGTTAAAACTCAATCTGCAATAACCTTTTTAATTAGATGCCGTAATTCAGGAATTGTACCAAAATTTATTGTGAATGCAACAAAGAATATTCCTAATATTTTCAAGATGGAGGGAAAATGGACAATCAAACACATCATGGAGAAATACCTGTTTGATTTAAGAGATAAAATATTAAGATGTTCAATTCTTGAAAAACATAAATTATTGAAGTATTTTCAAAGGGAGCTAATAATGATTGAAAGTGATTTGGAAAAACTTTTATCAAGAGAAGCAATGGAAAGATTTTTGCAGTTTGAAGACAGAATAGGAGCAGCTTTAAAAGTTAAGGTAAATAAAATACATAAAAAGAAGTTTGAGGGTTTGAGGGAATTACAAAAGAAGGAGTTAGGTATTAAATTAAACAAAAAGTGGTTTGTAAATAAGACTAATTTAGATATTCCAGATGAGGTTCAGTGGGTTCTTTCATTAGGACATAAACATGCGTTACCCATTAAACGAGAAGATTTTCCGGTTTTAAAAATGATAACGGACGGGGAGGATTTAGTGCAAACATTAAAATCAAAAGAAGAACAAGAAATAGCTAGGACTAAATTAACTTCAATAATAGATAATCATTTAAATAAGATTAAATTAACTAACAGGGATAGATTTATGTTAGAAAACGTAAAAAAGGCGGATAGTTTTTTGAGAAGAAATAGGGATATACTCATCTTAAAAGCTGATAAAGGTAACACCACAGTAGCTTTAAATAAGAGTGATTATGTTTTAAGAATTAACAGTATTGTAGGGGATGTTGCTAATTATAAGTTAGCAAACAAAGATCCAACAACAAAATTGCAGAGGATTAATAATGTGTTGGTTGAAGAACTTTTTAAACAAAAAGTTATTACAATTTTAGAGAAAAACAAGCTTAAAACCAATGTTTCTACAGCTCCAAGATTGTATGGGTTACCTAAAATTCACAAGGAGGATTTTCCTTTAAGACCGATTTGTTCTTTTATAAATTCTCCATCTTATGAGTTATGTAAATATATTACAATGATTTTAAAAAAGATTACAGAAAATTCAAAATATAATGTTAAAAATTCGCTTGAATTTAAAGAGAGGATAAGGAACATAAGTGTTCTGAATGATGAAAAATTAGTATCTTTTGATGTAGTCTCTTTATTTCCAAGTATACCTGTTGATTTGGCATTGAATATTATTGAAGAAAAATGGAACGTAATACAGGAATATACTAGGATGGAAAAATGTTTATTTTTACGAATTTTAAAATTCTGTATTGAAGATAACAGATACTTTCAATATAATGGTAACATATATTTACAACAAAAAGGGCTTCCAATGGGATCTCCAGCTTCCCCTGTTGTGGCAGATATTATTATGGAAAAATTATTAGACACGTGCATTAATGAAGTTAATATAAAACCAAGAATAATGACAAAATATGTTGATGATTTGTTTTGTATTATTTCTGCATCTGGTATTGAAAATATGTTAGAAACATTAAATAATTTCAATAGTTGTATAAAATTTACAATAGAAATAGAAAATAATTTTAAATTGCCCTATTTAGATACGTTAGTAGTAAGGAGAGGGAATAAACTAAAAATGGATTGGTATCAAAAGCCAACAGCTTCCGGGAGAATTATTAATTATTATTCAAAGCATAATAAAAGAATAATTATTAATACGGGAAAAAATTTGATAGAAAAAGTACTTAAGCTAAGTGATAAGGAATTTCACAAAAGCAATAAAGATAAAGTTAAAAAGATATTAATTGATAATAATTTTCCAATGAGAGTGATAAATAGTTTGTTTAAACAGTTAAGGTTTAGAAGAGCAAATAATACAAGAGATGTTACAGAAACTAAAGTTTACAAGTCTTTAATTTATGTACCAGAAATAGCAGAAAGGATTGAAAAATCAAAAATTTTTGATGGGGATAAATATAAAATGGCATACAAAACTTATAATACTTTAAATAGATTATTTAGTAAAACAAAAGATAAGATTAAAAAATGGGACATGTCAAATGTAGTTTACAAAATACCTTGTAATGGTAATGATAGTGAGAATTGTAATAAGGAATATGTAGGTACGACAAAAAATAAACTAAAAACTAGAATAGCTGGACATAAGTCTGATCAAAGATACAGGGACGTTAATAATTCACAAAAAACTGCATTATCTTCCCATTGTGCCAGATTTAATCATTATCCTAACTTTGAAGATGCATCTGTTTTAAATATAGAAAATAATTATAAGCGTCGGTATATGTTAGAGATGTTTCAAATAATTAAAATACCAACAACAAAAAGAATAAACTTTAAGGCTGATACTGATAATGTTGCGCAATGTTATAGACATTTAGTGCATAAAAATTAATTAACGTTTGAGAGTATATGATTGCTTGTAACATTTCTATCGTGAAAGTTTATGTTAATGTATTTGTATTAAGTTTTTTAAAATTTTAAAGTAATTTGAATGTTTTCTGTTTTTAAAATTTTTATAAGAATGTAAATGTTTAAAATTATTGAGTTATGTTATTTTACTTGAATGTTTTTTGAGTTTTAAATTTATAAAAATGTAAATGTTTAAATATTTGAGTTTTTTGTCGTTTGATTTTTAATTTTTCTGTTTTTGTTTGAAAAAATAATTTCATTTTAATTTTTTTTATTTTTGAAAAAAGAAAATTTAATTTTTTGTTTCCTGTTTCCTGATGATGCCACCCAAAGGTGTGGCGAAATATTGAAAATATAAATAAAAAATTTTTATTATTTATAAAACTGACCTAGTGCTTAATAAATTAGAAAAGAAAAATTATTTAAAAAGGTCAAAGAAACATTTACATATAATTTAAAAGTGAGCACGTGTAAACAATATAACGATGAGTTATAATTTATTTAAAAGAAACCGGTTGATGAGAGGACTCGTTAATCGTTTCAAAACGTTGAGGGATAAGGTTGTTAAAACTCAATCTGCAATAACCTTTTTAATTAGATGCCGTAATTCAGGAATTGTACCAAAATTTATTGTGAATGCAACAAAGAATATTCCTAATATTTTCAAGATGGAGGGAAAATGGACAATCAAACACATCATGGAGAAATACCTGTTTGATTTAAGAGATAAAATATTAAGATGTTCAATTCTTGAAAAACATAAATTATTGAAGTATTTTCAAAGGGAGCTAATAATGATTGAAAGTGATTTGGAAAAACTTTTATCAAGAGAAGCAATGGAAAGATTTTTGCAGTTTGAAGACAGAATAGGAGCAGCTTTAAAAGTTAAGGTAAATAAAATACATAAAAAGAAGTTTGAGGGTTTGAGGGAATTACAAAAGAAGGAGTTAGGTATTAAATTAAACAAAAAGTGGTTTGTAAATAAGACTAATTTAGATATTCCAGATGAGGTTCAGTGGGTTCTTTCATTAGGACATAAACATGCGTTACCCATTAAACGAGAAGATTTTCCGGTTTTAAAAATGATAACGGACGGGGAGGATTTAGTGCAAACATTAAAATCAAAAGAAGAACAAGAAATAGCTAGGACTAAATTAACTTCAATAATAGATAATCATTTAAATAAGATTAAATTAACTAACAGGGATAGATTTATGTTAGAAAACGTAAAAAAGGCGGATAGTTTTTTGAGAAGAAATAGGGATATACTCATCTTAAAAGCTGATAAAGGTAACACCACAGTAGCTTTAAATAAGAGTGATTATGTTTTAAGAATTAACAGTATTGTAGGGGATGTTGCTAATTATAAGTTAGCAAACAAAGATCCAACAACAAAATTGCAGAGGATTAATAATGTGTTGGTTGAAGAACTTTTTAAACAAAAAGTTATTACAATTTTAGAGAAAAACAAGCTTAAAACCAATGTTTCTACAGCTCCAAGATTGTATGGGTTACCTAAAATTCACAAGGAGGATTTTCCTTTAAGACCGATTTGTTCTTTTATAAATTCTCCATCTTATGAGTTATGTAAATATATTACAATGATTTTAAAAAAGATTACAGAAAATTCAAAATATAATGTTAAAAATTCGCTTGAATTTAAAGAGAGGATAAGGAACATAAGTGTTCTGAATGATGAAAAATTAGTATCTTTTGATGTAGTCTCTTTATTTCCAAGTATACCTGTTGATTTGGCATTGAATATTATTGAAGAAAAATGGAACGTAATACAGGAATATACTAGGATGGAAAAATGTTTATTTTTACGAATTTTAAAATTCTGTATTGAAGATAACAGATACTTTCAATATAATGGTAACATATATTTACAACAAAAAGGGCTTCCAATGGGATCTCCAGCTTCCCCTGTTGTGGCAGATATTATTATGGAAAAATTATTAGACACGTGCATTAATGAAGTTAATATAAAACCAAGAATAATGACAAAATATGTTGATGATTTGTTTTGTATTATTTCTGCATCTGGTATTGAAAATATGTTAGAAACATTAAATAATTTCAATAGTTGTATAAAATTTACAATAGAAATAGAAAATAATTTTAAATTGCCCTATTTAGATACGTTAGTAGTAAGGAGAGGGAATAAACTAAAAATGGATTGGTATCAAAAGCCAACAGCTTCCGGGAGAATTATTAATTATTATTCAAAGCATAATAAAAGAATAATTATTAATACGGGAAAAAATTTGATAGAAAAAGTACTTAAGCTAAGTGATAAGGAATTTCACAAAAGCAATAAAGATAAAGTTAAAAAGATATTAATTGATAATAATTTTCCAATGAGAGTGATAAATAGTTTGTTTAAACAGTTAAGGTTTAGAAGAGCAAATAATACAAGAGATGTTACAGAAACTAAAGTTTACAAGTCTTTAATTTATGTACCAGAAATAGCAGAAAGGATTGAAAAATCAAAAATTTTTGATGGGGATAAATATAAAATGGCATACAAAACTTATAATACTTTAAATAGATTATTTAGTAAAACAAAAGATAAGATTAAAAAATGGGACATGTCAAATGTAGTTTACAAAATACCTTGTAATGGTAATGATAGTGAGAATTGTAATAAGGAATATGTAGGTACGACAAAAAATAAACTAAAAACTAGAATAGCTGGACATAAGTCTGATCAAAGATACAGGGACGTTAATAATTCACAAAAAACTGCATTATCTTCCCATTGTGCCAGATTTAATCATTATCCTAACTTTGAAGATGCATCTGTTTTAAATATAGAAAATAATTATAAGCGTCGGTATATGTTAGAGATGTTACAAATAATTAAAATACCAACAACAAAAAGAATAAACTTTAAGGCTGATACTGATAATGTTGCGCAATGTTATAGACATTTAGTGCATAAAAATTAATTAACGTTTGAGAGTATATGATTGCTTGTAACATTTCTATCGTGAAAGTTTATGTTAATGTATTTGTATTAAGTTTTTTAAAATTTTAAAGTAATTTGAATGTTTTCTGTTTTTAAAATTTTTATAAGAATGTAAATGTTTAAAATTATTGAGTTATGTTATTTTACTTGAATGTTTTTTGAGTTTTAAATTTATAAAAATGTAAATGTTTAAATATTTGAGTTTTTTGTCGTTTGATTTTTCTGTTTTTGTTTGAAAAAATAATTTCATTTTAATTTTTGTTATTTTTGAAAAAAGAAAATTTAATTTTTTGTTTCCTGTTTCCTGATGATGCCACCCAAAGGTGTGGCGAAATATTGAAAATATAAATAAAAAATTTTTATTATTTATAAAACTGACCTAGTGCTTAATAAATTAGAAAAGAAAAATTAATTTAGAATTATTTTTAAGTTTCTAAGTAAAAGTCACTCGCATGCCACTTTCATGTATTCTTACCTAAATCAGTTTCCTGATAACTTTTCAACACCAACGCATTCAACACCAGCGCATTTTGTTCGTCTAATAATTCTCTTTCAGAATGTGTAAGCTCAATTTAGAAATATTTTTAAGTTTCTAAGTAAAAGCCACTCGCATGCCACTTTCATGTATTCTTACCGAAATCAGTTACCTGATAACTTTTCAACACCAACGCAGATATCTCTGGAACTACTGCATATATTTTCTTACATCCTAGCGCATTTTGTTCGTTTAATATCCTTCTTTCAGAATGTGTAACTCAATTTAGAAACATTTTTAAGTTTCTAAGTAAAAGTCACTCGCATGCCACTTTCATGTGTTCTTACCGAAATGAGTTACCTGATAACTTTTCAACACTAAAGCAGATATCTCTGGAACCACTGCATATATTTTCTTACAGCCTAGCGCATTTTGTTCGTTTAATATCCCTCTTTCAGAATGTGTACGCTCAATTTATAAATATTTTTAAGTTTCCAAGTAAAAGCCACTCGCAAGCCAATTTCTTGCATTTTTTTTTTTACCGAAATCAGTTTTCTGATTACTTTTCAACACCAACAAAGATATCTCTAGAACCAGTGCATAGATTTTCTTACAGCCTAGCGCATTTTGTTCGCTTAATATCCCTCTTTCAGAATGTGTAAGCTCAATTTAGAAATATTTTTAAGTTTCCAAGTAAAAGCCACACGCATGTCACTTTCATGTATTCTTGCCGAAATCAGTTACCTGATAACTTTTCAAAACCAACGCAGATATCTCTGGAACAACTGCATATGTTTTCTTACAGCCTAGCGCATTTAGTTCGTTTAATATCCCTCTTTCAGGATGTGTAAGCTCAATTTAGAAATATTTTTAAGTTTCCAAGTAGAATCCACTCGCAAGCCAATTTCATGCATTTTTTTTACCGACATCAGTTTTCAGATTACTTTTCAACACCAACAAAGATATCTCTGGCACCAGTGCATAGATTTTCTTACAGCCTAGCGCATTTTGTTCGTTTAATATCCCTCTTTCAGAATGTGTAAGCTCAATTTAGAAATATTTTTAAGTTTCCAAGTAAAAGCCACACGCATGCCATTTTCATGTATTCTTGCCGAAATCAGTTACCTGATAACTTTTCAACACCAACGCAGATATCTCTGGAACCACTGCATATGTTTTCTTACAGCCTAACGCATTTAGTTCGTTTAATATCCCTCTTTCAGAATGTGTAAGCTTAATTTAGAATTATTTTTAAGTTTCCAAGTAAAAGCCACTCGCATGCCACTTTCATGTATTACCGAAATGAGTTACCTGATAACTTTTCAACACTAACGCAGATATCTCTGGAACCACTGCATATATTTTCTTACAGCCTAGCGCATTTTGTTCGTTTAATATCCCTCTTTCAGAATGTGTAAGCTCAATTTATAAATATTTTTAAGTTTCCAAGTAAAGGCCACACGCATGCCACTTTCATATATTCTTACCGCAATCAGTTACCTGATTACTTTTCAACACCAACGAAGATATCTCTGGAACCACTGTATATATTTTCTTACAGCGCATTTTGTTCCTCTAATATACCTCTTTCAGAATGTGTAAGCTCAATTTAGAAATATTTTTAAGTTTCCAAGTAAAAGCCACTCTCAAGCCAATTTCATGCATTTTTTACCGAAATCAGTTTTCTGATTACTTTTCAACACCAACGAAGATATCTCTGGAACCACTGCATAGATTTTCTTACAGCCTAGCGCATTTTGTTCCTCTAATATCCCTCTTTCAGAATGTGTAAGCTTAGTTTAGAAATATTTTTAAGTTTCCAAGTAAAAGCCACTCGCAAGCCAATTTTATGCATTTTTTACCGAAATCAGTTTTCTGATTACTTTTCAACACCAACGAAGATATCTCTGGAACCACTGTATATTTTTCCTACAACCTAGCGCATTTTGTTCGTCTAATGTCCCTCTTTCAGAATGTGTAAGCTCAATTTAGAAATATTTTTGAGTTTCCAAGTAAAAGCCACTTGCATGCCACTTTCATGTATTCTTACCGAAATCAGTTACCTGATAACTTTTCAACACTAACGCAGATATTTCTGGAACCACTGCATATATTTTCTTACAGCCTAGCGCATTTTGTTCGTCTAATATCCCTGTTTCAGATTGTGTAAGCTCAATTTAGAAATATTTTTAAGTTTCCAAGTAAAAACCACTCGCATGCCACTTTCATGTATTCTTATCGAAATCAGTTACCTGATAACTTTTCAACACCAATGCAGATATATCTGGAACCACTGCACAGATTTTCCTTCAGCCTAGCGCATTTTGTTCGTCTAATAATTCTCTTTCAGAATGTGTAAGCTCAATTTAAAAATATTTTTAAGTTTCCAAGTAAAAGCCACTCGCATCCCACTTTCATGTATTCTTACCGAAATCAGTTACCCGATAACTTTTCAACACCACTGCATAGATTTTCTTACAACCTAGCGCATTTTGTTCGTTTAATATCCCTCTTTCAGAATGTGTAAGCTCAATTTAGAAATATTTTTAAGTTTCTAAGTAAAAGTCTTTCGCATGCCACTTTCATGTATTCTTACCGAAATGAGTTACCTGATAACTTTAAAACACTAACGCAGATATCTCTGTAACCACTACATATATTTACTTACAGCCTAGCGCATTTTGTTCGTTTAATATCCCTCTTTCAGAATGTGTAAGCTCAATTTATAAATATTTTTAAGTTTCCAAGTAAAAGCCACACGCATGCCACTTTCATTTATTCTTGCCGAAATCAGTTACCTGATAACATTTCAACACAAACGCAGATATCTCTGGAACCACCGCATATGTTTTCTTATAGCCTAGCGCATTTAGCTCGGTTAATATCCCTCTTTCAGAATGTGTAAGCTCAATTTAGAAATATTTTTAAGTTTCCAAGTAAAAGCCACTCGCAAGCCAATTTCATGCATTTTTTTTACCGAAATCGGTTTTCTGATTACTTTTCAACACCGACAAAGATATCCGTGGAACCACTGCATAGATTTTCTTACAGCCTAGCGCATTTTTTTCGTTTAATATCCCTCTTTCAGAATGTGTAAGCTCAATTTAGAAATATTTTTAAGTTTCCAAGTAAAAGCCACACGCATGCCACTTACATGTATTCTTGCCGAAATCAGTTACCTGATAACTTTTCAACACCAACGCAGATATCTCTGGAACCACTGCATATGTTTTCTTACAGCCTAGCGCATTTAGTTCGTTTAATATCCCTCTTTCAGAATGTGTAAGCTTAATTTAGAATTATTTTTAAGTTTCCAAGTAAAAGCCACTCGCATGCCACTTTCATGTATTCTTACCGAAATGAGTTACCTGATAACTTTTCAACACTAACGCAGATATCTCTGGAACAACTGCATATATTTTCTTACAGCCTAGCGCATTTTGTTCGTTTAATATCCCTCTTTCAGAATGTGTAAGCTCAGTTTATAAATATTTTTAAGTTTCCAAGTAAAAGCCACACGCATGCCACTTTCATATATTCTTACCGAAATCAGTTACCTGATAACTTTTCAACACTAACGCAGATATCTCTGGAACCACTGTATATATTTTCTTACAACCTAGCGCATTTTGTTCGTCTAATATCCCTCTTTCATAATGTGTAAGCTCAATTTAGAAATAATTTTAAGTTTCCAAGTACAAGCCACTCTCAAGCCAATTTCATGCATTTTTTACCGAAATGAGTTTTCTGATTACTTTTCAACACCAACGAAGATATCTCTGGAACCACTGCATAGATTTTCTTACAGCCTAGCGCATTTTGTTCCTCTAATATCCCTCTTTCAGAATGTGTAAGCTCAATTTAGAAATATTTTTAAGTTTCCCAGTAAAAGCCACTCGCATGCCACTTTCATGTATTCTTATCGATATCAGTTACCTGATAACTTTTCAACACCAACGCAGATATATCTGGAACCACTGCACAGATTTTCCTTCAGCCTAGCGCATTTTGTTTGTCTAATAATTCCCTTTCAGAATGTGTAAGCTCAATTTAGAAATATTTTTAAGTTTCCAAGTAAAAGCCACGCGCATCCCACTTTCATGTATTCTTACCGAAATCAGTTACCTGATAACTTTTCAACACCACTGCATAGATTTTCTTACAACCTAGCGCATTTTGTTCGTTTAATATCCCTCTTTCAGAATGTGTAAGCTCAATTTAGAAATATTTTTAAGTTTCTAAGTAAAAGTCACTCGCATGCCACTTTCATGTATTCTTACCGAAATGAGTTACCTGATAACTTTTCAACACAAACGCAGATATCTCTGGAACCACCGCATATGTTTTCTTATAGCCTAGCGCATTTAGCTCGTTTAATATCCCTCTTTCAGAATGTGTAAGCTCAATTTAGAAATATTTTAAATTTTCCAAGTAAAAGCCACTCGCAAGCTAATTTCATGCATTTTTTTTACCGAAATCGGTTTTCTGATTACTTTTCAACACCAACAAAGATATCCGTGGAAACACTGCATAGATTTTCTCAGAATGTGTAAGCTCAATTTAGAAATATTTTTAAGTTTCCAAGTAAAAGCCACACGCATGCCACTTTCATGTATTCTTGCCGAAATTAGTTACCTGATAACTTTTCAACACCAACGCAGATATCTCTGGAACTACTGCATATGTTTTCTTACAGCCTAGCGCATTTAGTTCGTTTAATATCCCTCTTTCAGAATGTGTAAGCTTAATTTAGAATTATTTTTAAGTTTCCAAGTAAAAGCCACTCGCATGCCACTTTCATGTATTCTTACCGAAATGAGTTACCTGATAACTTTTCAACACTAACGCAAATATTTCTGGAACAACTGCGTATATTTTCTTACAGCCTAGCGCATTTTGTTCGTTTAATATCCCTCTTTCAGAATGTGTAAGCTCAATTTAGAAATATTTTTAAGTTTCCAAGTAAAAGCCACTCGCAAGCCAATTTTATGCATTTTTTACCGAAATCAATTTTCTGATTACTTTTCAACACCAACGAAGATATCTCAGAAAACACTGTATATTTTTCCTACAACCTAGCGCATTTTGTTCGTCTAATATCCCTCTTTCAGAATGTGTAAGCTCAATTTAGAAATATTTTTAAGTTTCCAAGTAAAAGCCACTCTCAAGCCAATTTCATGCATTTTTTACCGAAATCAGTTTTCTGATTACTATTCAACACCAACGAAGATATCTCTGGAACCACTGCATAGATTTTCTTACAGCCTAGCGCGTTTTGTTCGTCTAATATCCCTCTTTCAGAATGTGTAATCTCAATTTAGAAATATTTTTAAGTTTCCAAGTAAAAGCCGCTCTCAAGCCAATTTCATGCATTTTTTACCGAAATGAGTTTTGTGATTACTTTTCAACACCAACGAAGATATCTCTGTAACCACTGCATAGATTTTCTTACAGCCTAGCGCATTTGGTTCCTTTAGTATCCCTCTTTCAGAATGTGTAAGCTCAATTTAGAAATATTTTTAAGTTTCCAAGTAAAAGCCACTCGCAAGCCAATTTTATGCATTTTTTACCCAAATCAGTTTTCTGATTACTTTTCAACACCAACGACGATATCTCTGGAGCCACTGTATATTTTTCCTACAACCTAGCGCATTTTGTTCGTCTAATATCCCTCTTTCAGAATGTGTAAGCTCAATTTAGAAATATTTTTAGTTTCCAAGTAAAAGCCACTCTCAAGCCAATTTCATGCATTTTTTACCGACATTAGTTTTCTGATTACTTTTCAACATAAATGATGATATCTCTGGAACCACTGCATAGATTTTCTTACAGCCTAGCGCATTTCGGTTCTCTAATATCCCTCTATCAGAATGTGTAAGCTCAATTTAGAAATATTTTTAAGTTTCCAAGTAAAAGCCGCTCTCAAGCCAATTTCATGCATTTTTTACCGAAATGAGTTTTCTGATTACTTTTGAACACCAACGAAGATATCTCTGGAACCACTGCATAGATTTTCTTACAGCCTAGCGCATATTGTTCCTCTAATATCCATCTTTCAGAATGTGTAAGCTCAATTTAGAAATATTTTTAAGTTTCCAAGTAAAAGCCACTCGCAAGCCAATTTTATGCATTTTTTACCGAAATCAGTTTTCTGATTACTTTTCAACACCAATGAAGATATTTCTGGAACCACTGCATAGATTTTCTTACAGCCTAGCGCATTTTGTTCCTCTAATATCCCTCTTTCAGATTGTGTAAGCTCAATTTAGAAATATTTTTAAGTTTCCAAGTAAAAGCCACTCGCAAGCCAATTTCATGCATTTTTTATTGAAATGAGTTTTCTGATTACTTTTCAACACCAACGAAGATATCTCTGGAACCACTGCATAGATTTTCTTACAGCCTAGCGCATTTTGTTCGTCTAATATCCCTCTTTCAGAATGTGTAAGCTCAATTTAGAAATATTTTTAAGTTTCCAAGTAAAAGCCACTCGCAAGCCAATTTTATGCATTTTTTACCGAAATCAGTTTTCTGATTACTTTTCAACACCAATGAAGATATCTCTGGAACCACTGCATAGATTTTCTTACAGCCTAGCGCATTTTGTTCCTCTAATATCCCTCTTTGAGAATGTGTAAGCTCAATTTAGAAATATTTTTAAGTTTCCAAGTAAAAGCCACTCGCCAGCCAATTTTATGCATTTTTTACCGAAATCAGTTTTCTGATTACTTTTCAACACCAACGAAGATATCTCTGGAACCACTGTATATTTTTCCTACAACCTAGCGCATTTTGTTCGTCTAATATCCCTCTTTCAGAATGTGTAAGCTCAATTTAGAAATATTTTTAAGTTTCCAAGTAAAAGCCACTCTCAAGCCAATTTCATCCATTTTTTACCGAAATCAGTTTTCTGATTACTTTTCAACACCAACGAAGATATCTCTGGAACCACTGCATAGATTTTCTTACAGCCTAGCGCATTTTGTTCCTATAATATCCCTCTTTCAGAATGTGTAAGCTCAATTTAGAAATATTTTTAAGTTTCAAAGTAAAAGCCACTCTCAAGCCAATTCCTTGCATTTTTTACCGAAATGAGTTTTCTGATTACTTTTCAACACCAACGGAGATATCTCTGGAACCACTGCATAGATTTTCTTACAGCCTAGCGCATTTTTTTCCTCTAATATCCCTCTTTCAGAATGTGTAAGCTCAATTTAGAAATATTTTTAAGTTTCCAAGTAAAAGCCACTCTCAAGCCAATTTCATGCATTTTTTACCGAAATCAGTTTTCTGATTACTTTTCAACACCAACGAAGATATCTCTGGAACCACTGCATAGATTTTCTTACAGCCTAGCGCATTTTGTTCCTCTAATATCCCTCTTTCAGAATGTGTAAACTCAATTTAGAAATATTTTTAAGTTTCCAAGTAAAAGCCACTCTCAAGCCAATTTCATGCATTTTTTTTACCGAAATCAGTTTTCTGATTACTTTTGAACACCAACGAAGATATCTCTGGAACCACTGCATAGATTTTCTTACAACCTAGCGCATTTTGTTCGTCTAATATCCCTCTTTCAGAATGTGTAAGCTCAATTTAGAAATATTTTTAAGTTTCCCAGTAAAAGCCACTCTCAAGCCAATTTCATGCATTTTTTAACGAAATCAGTTTTCTGATTACTTTTCAATACCAACGAAGATATCTCTGGAACCGCTGCATAGATTTTCTTACAGCCTAGCGCATTTTGTCCCTCTAATATCCCTCTTTCAGAATGTGTAAGCTCAATTTAGAAATATTTTTAAGTTTCCAAGTAAAAGCCACTCGCAAGCCAATTTTATGCATTTTTTACCGAAATCAGTTTTCTGATTACTTTTCAACACCAACGACGATATCTCTGGAGCCACTGTATATTTTTCCTACAACCTAGCGCATTTTGTTCGTCTAATATCCCTCTTTCAGAATGTGTAAGCTCAATTTAGAAATATTTTTAAGTTTCCAAGTAAAAGCCACTCTCAAGCCAATTTCATGCATTTTTTACCGAAATCAGTTTTCTGATTACTTTTCAATACCAACGAAGATATCTCTGGAACCGCTGCATAGATTTTCCTACAACCTAGCGCATTTTGTTCGTCTAATCTCCCTCTTTCAGAATGTGTAAGCTCAATTTAGAAATATTTTTAAGTTTCCAAGTAAAAGCCACTCGCAAGCCAATTTTATGCATTTTTTACCGAAATCAGTTTTCTGATTACTTTTCAACACCAACGACGATATCTCTGGAGCCACTGTATATTTTTCCTACAACCTAGCGCATTTTGTTCGTCTAATATCCCTCTTTCAGAATGTGTAAGCTCAATTTAGAAATATTTTTAAGTTTCCAAGTAAAAGCCGCTCTCAAGCCAATTTCATGCATTTTTTACCGAAATCAGTTTTCTGATTACTTTTCAACACCAATGAAGATATCTCTGGAACCACTGCATAGATTTTCTTACAGCCTAGCGCATTTGGTTCCTCTAATATCCCTCTTTCAAAATGTGTAAGCTCAATTTAGAAATATTTTTAAGTTTCCAAGTAAAAGCCACTCGCAATCCAATTTTATGCATTTTTTACCGAAATCAGTTTTCTGATTACTTTTCAACACCAATGAAGATATCTCTGGAACCACTACATAGATTTTATTACAGCCTAGCGCATTTTGTTCCTCTAATATCCCTCTTTCAGAATGTGTAAGTTCAATTTAGAAATATTTTTAAGTTTCCAAGTAAAAGCCACTCGCAAGCCAATTTTATGCATTTTTTACCGAAATCAGTTTTCTGATTACTTTTCAACACCAACGACGATATCTCTGGAGCCACTGTATATTTTTCCTACAACCTAGCGCATTTTGTTCGTCTAATATCCCTCTTTCAGAATGTGTAAGCTCAATTTAGAAATATTTTTAAGTTTCCAAGTAAAAGCCACTCTCAAGCCAATTTCATGCATTTTTTACCGAAATGAGTTTTCTGATTACTTTTCAACACCAACGAAGATATCTCTGGAACCACTGCATAGATTTTCTTACAGCCTAGCGCATTTTGTCCCTCTAATATCCCTCTTTCAGAATGTGTAAGCTCAATTTAGAAATATTTTTAAGTTTCCAAGTAAAAGCCGCTCTCAAGCCAATTTCATGCATTTTTTACCGAAATGAGTTTTCTGATTACTTTTCAACACCAACGAAGATATCTCTGGAAACACTGCATAGATTTTCTTACAGCCTAGCGCATTTTGTCCCTCTAATATCCCTCTTTCAGAATGTGTAAGCTCAATTTAGAAATATTTTTAAGTTTCCAAGTAAAAGCCACTCGCAATCCAATTTTATGCATTTTTTACCGAAATCAGTTTTCTGATTACTATTCAACACCAATGAAGATATCTCTGGAACCACTACATAGATTTTATTACAGCCTAGCGCATTTTGTCCCTCTAATATCCCTCTTTCAGAATGTGTAAGCTCAATTTAGAAATATTTTTAAGTTTCTAAGTAAAAGCCACTCGCAATCCAATTTTATGCATTTTTTACCGAAATCAGTTTTCTGATTACTTTTCAACACCAACGACGATATCTCTGGAGCCACTGTATATTTTTCCTACAACCTAGCGCATTTTGTTCGTCTAATATCCCTCTTTCAGAATGTGTAAGCTCAATTTAGAAATATTTTTAAGTTTCCAAGTAAAAGCCACTCTCAAGCCAATTTCATGCATTTTTTACCGAAATGAGTTTTCTGATTACTTTTCAACACCAACGAAGATATCTCTGGAACCACTGCATAGATTTTCTTACAGCCTAGCGCATTTTGTTCCTCTAATATCCCTCTTTCAGAATGTGTAAGCTCAATTTAGAAATATTTTTAAGTTTCCAAGTAAAAGCCGCTCTCAAGCCAATTTCATGCATTTTTTACCGAAATGAGTTTTCTGATTACTTTTCAACACCAACGAAGATATCTCTGGAACCACTGCATAGATTTTCTTACAGCCTAGCGCATTTTTTCCTCTAATATCCCTCTTTCAGAATGTGTAAGCTAAATTTAGAAATATTTTTAAGTTTCCAAGTAAAAGCCGCTCTCAAGCCAATTTCATGCATTTTTTACCGAAATGAGTTTTCTGATTACTTTTCAACACCAACGAAGATATCTCTGGAACCACTGCATAGATTTTCTTACAGCCTAGCGCATTTGGTTCCTCTAATATCCCTCTTTCAGAATGTGTAAGCTCAATTTAGAAATATTTTTAAGTTTCCAAGTAAAAGCCACTCGCAATCCAATTTTATGCATTTTTTACCGAAATCAGTTTTCTGATTACTTTTCAACACCAATGAAGATATCTCTGGAACCACTACATAGATTTTATTACAGCCTAGCGCATTTTGTTCCTCTAATATCCCTCTTTCAGAATGTGTAAGTTCAATTTAGAAATATTTTTAAGTTTCCAAGTAAAAGCCACTCTCAAGCCAATTTCATGCATTTTTTACCGAAATCAGTTTTCTGATTACTTTTCAATACCAACGAAGATATCTCTGGAACCGCTGCATAGATTTTCCTACAACCTAGCGCATTTTGTTCGTCTAATATCCCTCTTTCAGAATGTGTAAGCTCAATTTAGAAATATTTTTAAGTTTCAAAGTAAAAGCCACTCGCAAGCCAATTTTATGCATTTTTTACCGAAATCAGTTTTCTGATTACTTTTCAACACCAACGACGATATCTCTGGAGCCACTGTATATTTTTCCTACAACCTAGCGCATTTTGTTCGTCTAATATCCCTCTTTCAGAATGTGTAAGCTCAATTTAGAAATATTTTTAAGTTTCCAAGTAAAAGCCACTCTCAAGCCAATTTCATGCATTTTTTACCGAAATCAGTTTTCTGATTACTTTTGAACACCAACGAAGATATCTCTGGAACCACTGCATAGATTTTCTTACAACCTAGCGCATTTTGTTCGTCTAATATCCCTCTTTCAGAATGTGTAAGCTCAATTTAGAAATATTTTTAAGTTTCCCAGTAAAAGCCACTCTCAAGCCAATTTCATGCATTTTTTACCGAAATCAGTTTTCTGATTACTTTTCAATACCAACGAAGATATCTCTGGAACCGCTGCATAGATTTTCTTACAGCCTAGCGCATTTTGTCCCTCTAATATCCCTCTTTCAGAATGTGTAAGCTCAATTTAGAAGTATTTTTAAGTTTCCAAGTAAAAGCCACTCGCAAGCCAATTTTATGCATTTTTTACCGAAATCAGTTTTCTGATTACTTTTCAACACCAACGAAGATATCTCTGGAACCACTGTATATATTTTCTTACAACCTAGCGCATTTTTTCCTCTAATATCCTTCTATCAGAATGTGTAAGCTTAATTTAGAATTATTTTTAAGTTTCTAAGTAAAAGTCACTCGCATGCCACTTTCATGTATTCTTACCTAAATCAGTTTCCTGATAACTTTTCAACACCAACGCAGATATCTCTGGAACCACTGCATAAATTTTCTTACAGCCCTGCGCATTTTGTTCGTCTAATATCCCTCTTTCAGATTGTGTAAGCTCAATTTAGAAATATTTTTAAGTTTCCAAGTAAATGCCACTCGCATGCCACTTTCATGTATTCTTACCGAAATCAGTTACCTAATAACTTTTCAACACCAACGCAGATATCTCTGGAACCACTGCATATATTTTCTTACAGCCTAGCGCATTTTGTTCGTTTAATATCCCTCTTTCAGAATGTGTAAGCTCAATTTAGAAATATTTTTAAGTTTCTAAGTAAAAGTCACTCGCATGCCACTTCGTCTAATATCCCTCTTTCAGAATGTGTAAGCTCAATTTAGAAATATTTTTAAGTTTCCAAGTAAAAGCCGCTCTCAAGCCAATTTCATGCATTTTTTACCGAAATGAGTTTTCTGATTACTTTTCAACACCAACGAAGATATCTCTGGAACCACTGCATAGATTTTCTTACAGCCTAGCGAATTTTGTTCCTCTAATATCCCTCTTTCAGAATGTGTAAGCTCAATTTAGAAATATTTTTAAGTTTCCAAGTAAAAGCCACTCGCAAGCCAATTTTATGCATTTTTTACTGAAATCAGTTTTCTGATTACTTTTCAACAACAACGAAGATATCTCTGGAACCACTGTATATTTTTCCTACAACCTAGCGCAGTTTGTTGGTCTAATATCCCTCTTTCAGAATGTGTAAGCTCAATTTAGAAATATTTTTAAGTTTCCAAGTAAAAGCCACTCTCAAGCCAATTTCATGCATTTTTTACCGAAATCAGTTTTCTGATTACTTTTCAACACCAACGAAGATATCTCTGGAACCACTGCATAGATTTTCTTACCGCCTAGCGCATTTTGTTCCTCTAATATCCCTCTTTCAGAATGTGTAAGCTCAATTTAGAAATATTTTTAAGTTTCAAAGTAAAAGCCACTCTCAAGCCAATTCCATGCATTTTTTACCGAAATGAGTTTTCTGATTGCTTTTCAACACCAACGAAGATATCTCTGGAACCACCGCATAGATTTTCTTACAGCCTAGCGCATTTTTTTCCTCTAATATCCCTCTTTCAGAATGTGTAAGCTTAATTTAGAAATATTTTTAAGTTTCCAAGTAGAAGCCACTCGCAAGCCAATTTTTTGAATTTTTTACCGAAATCAGTTTTCTGAATACTTTTCAACACCAACGAAGATATATCTGGAACCACTGCACAGATTTTCCGTCAGCCTAGCGCATTTTGTTCCACTAATATAATTCTATCAGAATGTGTAAGCTTAATTTAGAATTATTTTTAAGTTTCTAAGTAAAAGTCACTCGCATGCCACTTTCATGTATTCTTACCTAAATCAGTTTCCTGATAACTTTTCAACACCAACGCAGATATCTCTGGAACCACTGCATAAATTTTCTTACAGCCCAGCGCATTTTGTTCGTCTAATATCCCTCTTTCAGATTGTGTAAGCTCAATTTAGAAATATTTTTAAGTTTCCAAGTAAAAGCCACTCGCATGCCACTTTCATGTATTCTTACCGAAATCAGTTACCTGATAACTTTTCAACACCAACGCAGATATATCTGGAACCACTGCACAGATTTTCCTTCAGCCTAGCGCATTTTGTTCGTCTAATAATTCTCTTTCAGAATGTGTAAGCTCAATTAAGAAATATTTTTAAGTTTCCAAGTAAAAGCCACTCGCATGCCACTTTCATGTATTCTTACTGAAATCACTTACCTGATAACTTTTCAACACCAACGCAGATATCTCTGGAACCACTGCATATATTTTCTTACAGCCTAGCGCACTTTGTTCGTTTAATATCCGTCTTTCAGAATGTGTAAGCTCAATTTAGAAACATTTTTAAGTTTCTAAGTAAAAGTCACTCGCATGCCACTTTCATGTATTCTTACCGAAATGAGTTACCTGATAACTTTTCAACACTAACGCAGATATCTCTGGAACCACTGCATATATTTTCTTACAGCCTAGCGCATTTTGTTCGTTTAATATCCCTCTTTCAGAATGTGTAAGCTAAATTTATAAATATTTTTAAGTTTCCAAGTAAAAGCCACACGCATGCCACCTTCATTTATTCTTGCCGAAATCAGTTACCTGATAACTTTTCAACACCAACGCAGATATATCTGGAACCACTGTACAGGTTTTCCTTCAGCCTAGCGCATTTCGTTCGTCTAATAATTCTCTTTCAGAATGTGTAAGATCAATTTATAAATATTTTTAAGTTTCCAAGTAAAAGCCACTCGCATGCCACTTTCATATATTCTTACCGAAATCAGTTACCTGATAACTTTTCAACACCAACGCAGATATCTCTGGAACCACTGCATATATTTTCTTACAGCCTAGCGCATTTTGTTCGTTTAATATCCCTCTTTCAGAATGTGTAAGCTCAATTTATAAATATTTTTAAGTTTCCAAGTAAAAGCCAATTTCTTGCATTTTTTTTTACCGAAATCAGTTTTCTGATTACTTTTCAACACCAACAAATATATCTCTGGAACCAGTGCATAGATTTTCTTACAGCCTAGCGCATTTTGTTCGTTTAATATCCCTCTTTCAGAATGTATAAGCTCAATTTAGAAATATTTTTAAGTTTCCAAGTAAAAGCCACACGCATGCCACTTTCATGTATTCTTGCCGAAATCAGTTACCTGATAACTTTTCAACACCAACGCAGATATCTCTGGAACCACTGCATATGTTTTCTTACAGCCTAGCGCATTTAGTTCGTTTAATATCCCTCTTTCAGGATGTGTAAGCTCAATTTAGAAATATTTTTAAGTTTCCAAGTAGAATCCACTCGCAAGCCAATTTCATGCATTTATTTTACCGACATCAGTTTTCAGATTACTTTTCAACACCAACAAAGATATCTCTGGAACCAGTGCATATATTTTCTTACAGCCTAGCGCATTTTGTTCGTCTAATATCCTTCTTTCGGAATGTGTAAGCTCAATTTATAAATATTTTTAAGTTTCCAAGTAAAAGCCACACGCATGCCACTTTCATATATTCTTACCGCAATCAGTTACCTGATTACTTTTCAACACCAACGAAGATATCTCTGGAACCACTGCATAGATTTTCTTACAGCCTAGCGCATTTTGTTCCTCTAATATCCCTCTTACAGAATGTGTAAGCTCAATTTAGAAATATTTTTAAGTTTCCAAGTAAAAGCCACTCGCAAGCCAATTTTATGCATTTTTTACCGAAATCAGTTTTCTGATTACTTTTCAACGCCAATGAAGATATCTCTGGAACCACTGCATAGATTTTCTTACAGCCTAGCGCATTTTGTTCCTCTAATGTCCCTCTTTCAGAATGTGTAAGCTCAATTTAGAAATATTTTTAAGTTTCCAAGTAAAAGCCACTCGCAAGCCAAATTTATGCATTTTTTACCGAAATCAGTTTTCTGATTACTTTTCAACACCAACGAAGATATCTCTGGAACCACTGTATATTTTTCCTACAACCTAGCGCATTTTGTTCGTCTAATATCCCTCTTTCAGAATGTGTAAGCTCAATTTAGAAATATTTTTAAGTTTCCAAGTAAAAGCCACTCTCAAGCCAATTTTATGCATTTTTTACCGAAATCAGTTTTCTGATTACTTTTCAACACCAACGAAGATATCTCTGGAACCACTGCATAGATTTTCTTACAGCCTAGCGCATTTTGTTCCTCTAATATCCCTCTTTCAGAATGTGTAAGCTCAATTTAGAAATATTTTTACGTTTCCAAGTAAAAGCCACTCTCAAGCCAATTTCATGCATTTTTTACCGAAATCAGTTTCCTGATAACTTTTCAACACCAACGCAGATATCTCTGGAACCACTGCATAAATTTTCTTACAGCCCAGCGCATTTTGTTCGTCTAATATCCCTCTTTCAGATTGTGTAAGCTCAATTTAGAAATATTTTTAAGTTTCCAAGTAAAAGCCACTCGCATGCCACTTTCATGTATTCTTACCGAAATCAGTTACCTGATAACTTTTCAACACCAACGCAGATATATCTGGAACCACTGCACAGGATTTCCTTCAGCCTAGCGCATTTTGTTCGTCTAATAATTCTCTTTCAGAATGTGTAAGCTCAATTAAGAAATATTTTTAAGTTTCCAAGTAAAAGCCACTCGCATGCCACTTTCATGTATTCTTACTGAAATCACTTACCTGATAACTTTTCAACACCAACGCAGATATCTCTGGAACCACTGCATATATTTTCTTACAGCCTAGCGCATTTTGTTCGTTTAATATCCCTCTTTCAGAATGTGTAAGCTCAATTTAGAAACATTTTTAAGTTTCTAAGTAAAAGTCACTCGCATGCCACTTTCATGTATTCTTACCGAAATGAGTTACCTGATAACTTTTCAACACTAACGCAGATATCTCTGGAACCACTGCATATATTTTCTTACAGCCTAGCGCAATTTTGTTCGTTTAATATCCCTCTTTCAGAATGTGTAAGCTAAATTTATAAATATTTTTAAGTTTCCAAGTAAAAGCCACACGCATGCCACCTTCATTTATTCTTGCCGAAATCAGTTACCTGATAACTTTTCAACACCAACGCAGATATATCTGGAACCACTGTACAGGTTTTCCTTCAGCCTAGCGCATTTCGTTCGTCTAATAATTCTCTTTCAGAATGTGTAAGCTCAATTTAGAAATATTTTTAAGTTTCCAAGTAAAAGCCAATTTCTTGCATTTTTTTTTACCGAAATCAGTTTTCTGATTACTTTTCAACACCAACAAATATATCTCTGGAACCAGTGCATAGATTTTCTTACAGCCTAGCGCATTTTGTTCGTTTAATATCCCTCTTTCAGAATGTATAAGCTCAATTTAGAAATATTTTTAAGTTTCCAAGTAAAAGCCACACGCATGCCACTTTCATGTATTCTTGCCGAAATCAGTTACCTGATAACTTTTCAACAACAACGCAGATATCTCTGGAACCACTGCATATGTTTTCTTACAGCCTAGCGCATTTAGTTCGTTTAATATCCCTCTTTCAGGATGTGTAAGCTCAATTTAGAAATATTTTTAAGTTTCCAAGTAGAATCCACTCGCAAGCCAATTTCATGCATTTATTTTACCGACATCAGTTTTCAGATTACTTTTCAACACCAACAAAGATATCTCTGGAACCAGTGCATATATTTTCTTACAGCCTAGCGCATTTTGTTCGTCTAATATCCTTCTTTCGGAATGTGTAAGCTCAATTTATAAATATTTTTAAGTTTCCAAGTAAAAGCCACACGCATGCCACTTTCATATATTCTTACCGCAATCAGTTACCTGATTTCTTTTCAACACCAACGAAGATATCTCTGGAACCACTGCATAGATTTTCTTACAGCCTAGCGCATTTTGTTCCTCTAATATCCCTCTTACAGAATGTGTAAGCTCAATTTAGAAATATTTTTAAGTTTCCAAGTAAAAGCCACTCGCAAGCCAATTTTATGCATTTTTTACCGAAATCAGTTTTCTGATTACTTTTCAACACCAATGAAGATATCTCTGGAACCACTGCATAGATTTTCTTACAGCCTAGCGCATTTTGTTCCTCTCATGTCCCTCTTTCAGAATGTGTAAGCTCAATTTAGAAATATTTTTAAGTTTCCAAGTAAAAGCCACTCGCAAGCCAATTTTATGCATTTTTTACCGAAATCAGTTTTCTGATTACTTTTCAACACCAACGAAGATATCTCTGGAACCACTGTATATTTTTCCTACAACCTAGCGCATTTTGTTCGTCTAATATCCCTCTTTCAGAATGTGTAAGCTCAATTTAGAAATTTTTTTAAGTTTCCAAGTAAAAGCCACTCTCAAGCCAATTTTATGCATTTTTTACCGAAATCAGTTTTCTGATTACTTTTCAACACCAACGAAGATATCTCTGGAACCACTGCATAGATTTTCTTACAGCCTAGCGCATTTTGTTCCTCTAATATCCCTCTTTCAGAATGTGTAAGCTCAATTTAGAAATATTTTTACGTTTCCAAGTAAAAGCCACTCTCAAGCCAATTTCATGCATTTTTTACCGAAATGAGTTTTCTGATTACTTTTCAACACCAACGAAGATATCTCTGGAACCACTGCATAGATTTTCTTACAGCTTAGCGCATTTTTTCCTCTAATATCCCTCTTTCAGAATGTGTAAGGTCAATTTAGAAATATTTTTAAGTTTCCAAGTAAAAGCCACTCGCAAGCCAATTTTATGCATTTTTTTACCGAAATCAATTTTCTGATTACTTTTCAACACCAACGAAGATATCTCTGGAACCACTGTATATTTTTCCTACAACCTAGCGCATTTTGTTCGTCTAATATCCCTGTTTCAGAATGTGTAAGCTCAATTTAGAAATATTTTTAAGTTTCCAAGTAAAAACCGCTCTCAAGCCAATTTCATGCATTTTTTACCGAAATGAGTTTTCTGATTACTTTTCAACACCAACTAAGATATCTCTGGAACCACTGCATAGATTTTCTTACAGCCTAGCGCATTTTGTTCCTCTAATATCCATCTTTCAGAATGTGTAAGCTCAATTTAGAAATATTTTTAAGTTTCCAAGTAAAAGCCACTCGCAAGCCAATTTTATGCATTTTTTACCGAAATCAGTTTTCTGATAACTTTTCAACACCAACGCAGATATCTCTGGAACCACTGCATAGATTTTCTTACAGCCTAGCGCAATTTGTTCGTCTAATATCCCTCTTTCAGAATGTGTAAGCTCAATTTAGAAATATTTTTAAGTTTCCAAGTAAAAGCCACTCGCAAGCCAATTTTATGCATTTTTTACCGAAATCAGTTTTCTGATTACTTTTCAACACCAACGAAAATATCTCTGGAACCACTGTATATTTTTCCTACAACCTAGCGCATTTTGTTCGTCTAATATCTCTCTTTCAGAATGTGTAAGCTCAATTTAGAAATATTTTTAAGTTTCCAAGTAAAAGCGACTCTCAAGCCAATTTCATGCATTTTTTACCGAAATCAGTTTTCTGATTACTTTTCAACACCAACGAAGATATCTCTGGAAACACTGCATAGATTTTCTTACAGCCTAGCGCATTTTGTTCCTCTAATATCCCTCTTTCAGAATGTGTAAGCTCAATTTAGAAATATTTTTAAGTTTCAAAGTAAAAGCCACTCTCAAGCCAATTTCATGCATTTTTTACCGAAATGAGTTTTCTGATTACTTTTCAACACCAACGCAGATATCTCTGGAACCACTGCATAGATTTTCTTACAGCCCAGCGCATTTTGTTCGTCTAATATCCCTCTTTCAGAATGTGTAAGCTCAATTTCGAAATATTTTTAAGTTTCCAAGTAAAAGCCACTCGCAAGCCAATTTTATGCATTTTTTACCGAAATCAGTTTTCTGATAACTTTTCAACACCAACGCAGATATCTCTGGAACCACTGCATAGATTTTCTTTACAGCCTAGCGCGTTTAATATCCCTCTTTCAGAATGTGTAAGCTCAATTTAGAAATATTTTTAAGTTTCGAAGTAAAAGTCACTAGCATGCCACTTTCATGTATTCTTGCCGAAATGAGTTACCTGATAACTTTTCAACACTAACGTAGATATCTCAGGAACCACTGCATATATTTACTTACAGCCTAGCGCATTTTGTTCGTTTAATATCCCTCTTTCAGAATGTGTAAGCTCAATTTATAAATATTTTTAAGTTTCCAAGTAAAAGCCACACGCATGCCACTTTCATTTATTCTTGCCGAAATCAGTTACCTGATAACTTTTCAACACAAACGCAGATATCTCTGGAACCACCATATATGTTTTCTTATAGCCTAGTGCATTTAGCTCGTTTAATATCCCTCTTTCAGAATGTGTAAGCTCAATTTATAAATATTTTTAAGTTTCCAAGTAAAAGCCACACGCATGCCACTTTCATATATTCTTACCGCAATCAGTTACCTGATTACTTTTCAACACCAACGAAGATATCTCTGGAACCACTGTATATATATTCTTACAACCTAGCGCATTTTGTTCGTCTAATATCCCTCTTTCAGAATGTGTAAGCTCAATTTAGAAATATTTTTAAGTTTCCAAGTAAAAGCCACTCTCAAGCCAATTTCATGCATTTTTTGCCGAAATCAGTTTTCTGATTACTTTTCAACACCAACGAAGATATCTCTGGAACCACTGTATATTTTTCCTACAACCTAGCGCATTTTGTTCGTCTAATATCTCTCTTTCAAATGTGTAAGCTCAATTTAGAAATATTTTTAAGTTTCAAAGTAAAAGCCACTCTCAAGCCAATTTCATGCATTTTTTACCGAAATCAGTTTTCTGATTACTTTTCAACACCAACGAAGATATCTCTGGAACCACTGCATAGATTTTCTTACAGCCTAGCGCATTTTGTTCCTCTTATATCCCTCTTTCAGAATGTGTAAGCTCAATTTAGAAATATTTTTAAGTTTCAAAATAAAAGCCACTCTCAAGCCAATTTCATGCATTTTTTACCGAAATGAGTTTTCTGATTACTTTTCAACACCAACGCAGATATCTCTGGAACCACTGCATAGATTTTCTTACAGCCCAGCGCATTTTGTTCGTCTAATATCCCTCTTTCAGAATGTGTAAGCTCAATTTAGAAATATTTTTAAGTTTCCAAGTAAAAGCCACACGCATGCCACTTTCATGTATTCTTACCGAAATCAGTTACCTGATAACTTTTCAACACAAACGCAGATATCTCTGGAACCACCATATATGTTTTCTTATAGCCTAGCGCATTTAGCTCGTTTAATATCCCTCTTTCAGAGTGTGTAAGCTCAATTTATAAATATTTTTAAGTTTCCAAGTAAAAGCCACACGCATGCCACTTTCATATATTCTTACCGCAATCAGTTACCTGATTACTTTTCAACACCAACGAAGATATCTCTGGAACCACTGTATATATTTTCTTACAACCTAGCGCATTTTGTTCGTCTAATATCCCTCTTTCAGAATGTGTAAGCTCAATTTAGAAATATTTTTAAGTTTCCAAGTAAAAGCCACTCTCAAGCCAATTTCATGCATTTTTTACCGAAATCAGTTTTCTGATTACTTTTCAACACCAACGAAGATATCTCTGGAACCACTGCATAGATTTTCTTACAGCCCAGCGCATTTTGTTCGTCTAATATCCCTCTTTCAGAATGTGTAAGCTCAATTTAGAAATATTTTTAAGTTTCCAAGTAAAAGCCACTCGCAAGCCAATTTCATGTATTTTTTACCGAAATCAGTTTTCTGATAACTTTTCAACACCAACGCAGATATCTCTGGAACCACTGCATAGATTTTCTTTACAGCCTAGCGCGTTTAATATCCCTCTTTCAGAATGTGTAAGCTCAATTTAGAAATATTTTTAAGTTTCCAAGTAAAAGCCACTCGCAAGCCAATTTTATGCATTTTTTACCGAAACCAGTTTTCTGATAACTTTTCAACACCAACGCAGATATCTCTGGAACCACTGCATAGATTTTCTTTACAGCCTAGCGCGTTTAATATCCCTCTTTCAGAATGTGTAAGCTCAATTTAGAAATATTTTTAAGTTTCGAAGTAAGAGTCACTAGCATGCCACTTTCATGTATTCTTACCGAAATGAGTTACCTGATAACTTTTCAACACTAACGTAGATATCTCAGGAACCACTGCATATATTTACTTACAGCCTAGCGCATTTTGTTCGTTTAATATCCCTCTTTCAGAATGTGTAAGCTCAATTTATAAATATTTTTAAGTTTCCAAGTAAAAGCCACACGCATGCCACTTTCATTTATTCTTGCCGAAATCAGTTACCTGATAACTTTTCAACACAAACGCAGATATCTCTGGAACCACCATATATGTTTTCTTATAGCCTAGCGCATTTAGCTCGTTTAATATCCCTCTTTCAGAGTGTGTAAGCTCAATTTATAAATATTTTTAAGTTTCCAAGTAAAAGCCACACGCATGTCACTTTCATATATTCTTACCGCAATCAGTTACCTGATTTCTTTTCAACACCAACGAAGATATCTCTGGAACCACTGTATATATATTCTTACAACCTAGCGCATTTTGTTCGTCTAATATCCCTCTTTCAGAATGTGTAAGCTCAATTTAGAAATATTTTTAAGTTTCCAAGTAAAAGCCACTCGCAAGCCAATTTTATGCTTTTTTTACCGAAATCAGTTTTCTGATTACTTTTCAACACCAACGAAGATATCTCTGGAACCACTGCATAGATTTTCTTACAGCCAAGCGCATTTTGTTCCTCTAATATCCCTCTTTCAGAATGTGTAAGCTCAATTTAGAAATATTTTTAAGTTTCCAAGTAAAAGCCACTCTCAAATCAATTTCATGCATTTTTTGCCGAAATCAGTTTTCTGATTACTTTTCAACACCAACGAAGATATCTCTGGAACCACTGCATAGATTTTCTTACAGCCTAGCGCATTTTGTTCCTCAAATATCCCTCTTTCAGAATGTGTAAGCTCAATTTAGAAATATTTTTAAGTTTCCAAGTAAAAGCCACTCGCAAGCCAATTTTATGCATTTTTTACCGAAATCAGTTTTCTGATTACTTTTCAACACCAACGAAGATATCTCTGGAACCACTGCATAGATTTTCTTACAGCCTAGCGCATTTTGTTCGTTTAATATCCCTCTTTCAAAATGTGTAAGCTCAATTTAGAAATATTCTTAAGTTTCCAAGTAAAAGCCACTCGCATGCCACTTTCATGTATTCTTACCTAAATCAGTTTCCTGATAACTTTTCAACACCAACGCAGATATCTCTGGAACCACTGCATAGATTTTCTTAAAGCCCAGCGCATTTTGTTCGTCTAATATCCCTCTTTCAGATTGTGTAAGCTCAATTTAGAAATATTTTTAAGTTTCCAAGTAAAAGCCACTCGCATGCCACTTTCATGTATTCTTACCGAAATCAGTTACCTAATAACTTTTCAACACCAACGCAGATATATCTGGAACCACTGCACAGATTTTCCTTCAGCCTAGCGCATTTTGTTCGTCTAATAATTCTCTTTCAGAATGTGTAAACTCAATTTATAAATATTTTTAAGTTTCCATGTAAAAGCCACACGCATGCCACTTTCATATATTCTTACCGCAATCAGTTACCTGATTACTTTTCAACACCAACGAAGATATCTCTGGAACCACTGTATATATTTTCTTACAACCTAGAGCATTTTTTTCGTCTAATATCCCTCTTTCAGAATGTGTAAGCTCAATTTAGAAATATTTTTAAGTTTCCAAGTAAAAGCCACTCTCAAGCCAATTTCATGCATTTTTTGCCGAAATCAGTTTTCTGATTACTTTTCAACACCAACGAAGATATCTCTGGAACCACTGTATATTTTTCCTACAACCTAGCGCATTTTGTTCGTCTAATATCTCTCTTTCAGAATGTGTAATCTCAATTTAGAAATATTTTTAAGTTTCCAAGTAAAAGCCACTCTCAAGCCAATTTCATGCATTTTTTACCGCAATCAGTTTTCTGATTACTTTTCAACACCAACGAAGATATCTCTGGAACCACTGCATAGATTTTCTTACAGCCTAGCGCATTTTGTTCCCCTAATATCCCTCTTTCAGAATGTGTAAGCTCAATTTAGAAATATTTTTAAGTTTCAAAATAAAAGCCACTCTCAAGCCAATTTCATGCATTTTTTACCGAAATGAGTTTTCTGATTACTTTTCAACACCAACGCAGATATCTCTGGAACCACTGCATAGATTTTCTTACAGCCCAGCGCATTTTGTTCGTCTAATATCCCTCTTTCAGAATGTGTAAGCTCAATTTAGAAATATTTTTAAGTTTCCAAGTAAAAGCCACACGCATGCCACTTTCATTTATTCTTGCCGAAATCAGTTACCTGATAACTTTTCAACACAAACGCAGATATCTCTGGAACCACCATATATGTTTTCTTATAGCCTAGCGCATTTAGCTCGTTTAATATCCCTCTTTCAGAGTGTGTAAGCTCAATTTATAAATATTTTTAAGTTTCCAAGTAAAAGCCACACGCATGCCACTTTCATATATTCTTACCTCAATCAGTTACCTGATTACTTTTCAACACCAACGAAGATATCTCTGGAACCACTGTATATATATTCTTACAACCTAGCGCATTTTGTTCGTCTAATATCCCTCTTTCAGAATGTGTAAGCTCAATTTAGAAATATTTTTAAGTTTCCAAGTAAAAGCCAGTCTCAAGCCAATTTCATGCATTTTTTGCCGAAATCAGTTTTCTGATTACTTTTCAACACCAACGAAGATATCTCTGGAACCACTGCATAGATTTTCTTACAGCCCAGCGCATTTTGTTCGTCTAATATCCCTCTTTCAGAATGTGTAAGCTCAATTTAGAAATATTTTTAAGTTTCCAAGTAAAAGCCACTCGCAAGCCAATTTTATGCATTTTTTACCGAAATCAGTTTTCTGATAACTTTTCAACACCAACGCAGATATCTCTGGAACCACTGCATAGATTTTCTTTACAGCCTAGCGCGTTTAATATCCCTCTTTCAGAATGTGTAAGCTCAATTTAGAAATATTTTTAAGTTTCCAAGTAAAAGCCACTCGCAAGCCAATTTTATGCATTTTTTACCGAAACCAGTTTTCTGATAACTTTTCAACACCAACGCAGATATCTCTGGAACCACTGCATAGATTTTCTTTACAGCCTAGCGCGTTTAATATCCCTCTTTCAGAATGTGTAAGCTCAATTTAGAAATATTTTTAAGTTTCGAAGTAAGAGTCACTAGCATGCCACTTTCATGTATTCTTACCGAAATGAGTTACCTGATAACTTTTCAACACTAACGTAGATATCTCAGGAACCACTGCATATATTTACTTACAGCCTAGCGCATTTTGTTCGTTTAATATCCCTCTTTCGGAATGTGTAAGCTCAATTTATAAATATTTTTAAGTTTCCAAGTAAAAGCCACACGCATGCCACTTTCATTTATTCTTGCCGAAATCAGTTACCTGATAACTTTTCAACACAAACGCAGATATCTCTGGAACCACCATATATGTTTTCTTATAGCCTAGCGCATTTAGCTCGTTTAATATCCCTCTTTCAGAGTGTGTAAGCTCAATTTATAAATATTTTTAAGTTTCCAAGTAAAAGCCACACGCATGTCACTTTCATATATTCTTACCGCAATCAGTTACCTGATTACTTTTCAACACCAACGAAGATATCTCTGGAACCACTGTATATATATTCTTACAACCTAGCGCATTTTGTTCGTCTAATATCCCTCTTTCAGAATGTGTAAGCTCAATTTAGAAATATTTTTAAGTTTCCAAGTAAAAGCCACTCGCAAGCCAATTTTATGCTTTTTTTACCGAAATCAGTTTTCTGATTACTTTTCAACACCAACGAAGATATCTCTGGAACCACTGCATAGATTTTCTTACAGCCAAGCGCATTTTGTTCCTCTAATATCCCTCTTTCAGAATGTGTAAGCTCAATTTAGAAATATTTTTAAGTTTCCAAGTAAAAGCCACTCTCAAATCAATTTCATGCATTTTTTGCCGAAATCAGTTTTCTGATTACTTTTCAACACCAACGAAGATATCTCTGGAACCACTGCATAGATTTTCTTACAGCCTAGCGCATTTTGTTCCTCAAATATCCCTCTTTCAGAATGTGTAAGCTCAATTTAGAAATATTTTTAAGTTTCCAAGTAAAAGCCACTCGCAAGCCAATTTTATGCTTTTTTTACCGAAATCAGTTTTCTGATTACTTTTCAACACCAACGAAGATATCTCTGGAACCACTGCATAGATTTTCTTACAGCCTAGCGCATTTTGTTCGTTTAATATCCCTCTTTCAAAATGTGTAAGCTCAATTTAGAAATATTCTTAAGTTTCCAAGTAAAAGCCACTCGCATGCCACTTTCATGTATTCTTACCTAAATCAGTTTCCTGATAACTTTTCAACACCAACGCAGATATCTCTGGAACCACTGCATAAATTTTCTTAAAGCCCAGCGCATTTTGTTCGTCTAATATCCCTCTTTCAGATTGTGTAAGCTCAATTTAGAAATATTTTTAAGTTTCCAAGTAAAAGCCACTCGCATGCCACTTTCATGTATTCTTACCGAAATCAGTTACCTAATAACTTTTCAACACCAACGCAGATATATCTGGAACCACTGCACAGATTTTCCTTCAGCCTAGCGCATTTTGTTCGTCTAATAATTCTCTTTCAGAATGTGTAAACTCAATTTATAAATATTTTTAAGTTTCCATGTAAAAGCCACACGCATGCCACTTTCATATATTCTTACCGCAATCAGTTACCTGATTACTTTTCAACACCAACGAAGATATCTCTGGAACCACTGTATATATTTTCTTACAACCTAGCGCATTTTGTTCGTCTAATATCCCTCTTTCAGAATGTGTAAGCTCAATTTAGAAATATTTTTAAGTTTCCAAGTAAAAGCCACTCTCAAGCCAATTTCATGCATTTTTTTACCGACATCAGTTTTCTGATTACTTTTCAACACCAGCGAAAATATCTCTGGAACCACTGCATAGATTTTCCTACAGCCTAGCGCATTTTGTTCCTCTAATATCCCTCTTTCAGAATGTGTAATCTCAATTTAGAAATATTTTTAAGTTTCCAAGTAAAAGCCACTCGCAAGCCAATTTTATGCATTTTTTACCGAAATCAATTTTCTGATTACTTTTCAACACCAACGAAGATATCTCTGGAACCACTGTATATTTTTCCTACAACCTAGCGCATTTTGTTCGTCTAATATCCCTGTTTCAGAATGTGTAAGCTCAATTTAGAAATATTTTTAAGTTTCCAAGTAAAAGCCGCTCTCAAGCCAATTTCATGCATTTTTTACCGAAATGAGTTTTCTGATTACTTTTCAACACCAACTAAGATATCTCTGGAACCACTGCATAGATTTTCTTACAGCCTAGCGCATTTTGTTCCTCTAATATCCATCTTTCAGAATGTGTAAGCTCAATTTAGAAATATTTTTAAGTTTCCAAGTAAAAGCCACTCGCAAGCCAATTTTATGCATTTTTTACCGAAATCAGTTTTCTGATAACTTTTCAACACCAACGCAGATATCTCTGGAACCACTGCATAGATTTTCTTACAGCCCAGCGCCATTTGTTCGTCTAATATCCCTCTTTCAGAATGTGTAAGCTCAATTTAGAAATATTTTTAAGTTTCCAAGTAAAAGCCACTCGCAAGCCAATTTTATGCATTTTTTACCGAAATCAGTTTTCTGATTACTTTTCAACACCAACGAAAATATCTCTGGAACCACTGTATATTTTTCCTACAACCTAGCGCATTTTGTTCGTCTAATATCTCTCTTTCAGAATGTGTAAGCTCAATTTAGAAATATTTTTAAGTTTCCAAGTAAAAGCCACTCTCAAGCCAATTTCATGCATTTTTTACCGAAATCAGTTTTCTGATAACTTTTCAACACAAACGCAGATATCTCTGGAACCACCATATATGTTTTCTTATAGCCTAGTGCATTTAGATCGTTTAATATCCATCTTTCAGAATGTGTAAGCTCAATTTATAAATATTTTTAAGTTTCCAAGTAAAAGCCACACGCATGCCACTTTCATATATTCTTACCGCAATCAGTTACCTGATTACTTTTCAACACCAACGAAGATATCTCTGGAACCACTGTATATATTTTCTTACAACCTAGCGCATTTTGTTCGTCTAATATCCCTCTTTCAGAATGTGTAAGCTCAATTTAGAAATATTTTTAAGTTTCCAAGTAAAAGCCACTCTCAAGCCAATTTCAAGCATTTTTTGCCGAAATCAGTTTTCTGATTACTTTTCAACACCAACGAAGATATCTCTGGAACCACTGTATATTTTTCCTACAACCTAGCGCATTTTGTTCGTCTAATATCTCTCTTTCAGAATGTGTAAGCTCAATTTAGAAATATTTTTAAGTTTCCAAGTAAAAGCCACTCTCAAGCCAATTTCATGCATTTTTTACCGAAATCAGTTTTCTGATTACTTTTCAACACCAACGAAGATATCTCTGGAACCACTGCATAGATTTTCTTACAGCCTAGCACATTTTGTTCCTCTAATATCCCTCTTTCAGAATGTGTAAGCTCAATTTAGAAATATTTTTAAGTTTCAAAGTAAAAGCCACTCTCAAGCCAATTTCATGCATTTTTTACCGAAATGAGTTTTCTGATTACTTTTCAACACCAACGCAGATATCTCTGGAACCACTGCATAGATTTTCTTGCAGCCCAGCGCATTTTGTTCGTCTAATATCCCTCTTTCAGAATGTGTAAGCTCAATTTAGAAATATTTTTAAGTTTCCAAGTAAAAGCACTCGCAAGCCAATTTTATGCATTTTTTACCGAAACCAGTTTTCTGATAACTTTTCAACACCAACGCAGATATCTCTGGAACCACTGCATAGATTTTCTTTACAGCCTAGCGCGTTTAATATCCCTCTTTCAGAATGTGTAAGCTCAATTTAGAAATATTTTTAAGTTTCGAAGTAAAAGTCACTAGCATGCCACTTTCATGTATTCTTACCGAAATGAGTTACCTGATAACTTTTCAACACTAACGTAGATATCTCAGGAACCACTGCATATATTTACTTACAGCCTAGCGCATTTTTTTCGTTTAATATCCCTCTTTCAGAATGTAAAAGCTCAATTTATAAATATTTTTAAGTTTCCAAGTAAAAGCCACACGCATGCCACTTTCATTTATTCTTGCCGAAATCAGTTACCTGATAACTTTTCAACACAAACGCAGATATCTCTGGAACCACCATATATGTTTTCTTATAGCCTAGCGCATTTAGCTCGTTTAATATCCCTCTTTCAGAGTGTGTAAGCTCAATTTATAAATATTTTTAAGTTTCCAAGTAAAAGCCACACGCATGCCACTTTCATATATTCTTACCGCAATCAGTTACCTGATTACTTTTCAACACCAACGAAGATATCTCTGGAACCACTGTATATATATTCTTACAACCTAGCGCATTTTGTTCGTCTAATATCCCTCTTTCAGAATGTGTAAGCTCAATTTAGAAATATTTTTAAGTTTCCAAGTAAAAGCCACTCTCAAGCCAATTTCATGCATTTTTTACCGAAATCAGTTATCTGATAACTTTTCAACACCAACGAAGATATCTCTGGAACCACTGCATAGATTTTCTTACAGCCCAGCGCATTTTGTTCGTCTAATATCCCTCTTTCAGAATGTGTAAGCTCAATTTAGAAATATTTTTAAGTTTCCAAGTAAAAGCCACTCGCAAGCCAATTTTATGCATTTTTTACCGAAATCTGTTTTCTGATAACTTTTCAACACTAACGCAGATATCTCTGGAACCACTGCATAGATTTTCTTTACAGCCTAGCGCGTTTAATATCCCTCTTTCAGAATGTGTAAGCTTAATTTATAAATATTTTTAAGTTTCCAAGTAAAAGCCACACGCATGCCACTTTCATTTATTCTTGCCGAAATCAGTTACCTGATAACTTTTCAACACAAACGCAGATATCTCTGGAACCACCATATATGTTTTCTTATAGCCTAGCGCATTTAGCTCGTTTAATATCCCTCTTTCAGAGTGTGTAAGCTCAATTTATAAATATTTTTAAGTTTCCAAGTAAAAGCCACACGCATGCCACTTTCATATATTCTTACCGCAATCAGTTACCTGATTACTTTTCAACACCAACGAAGATATCTCTGGAACCACTGTATATATTTTCTTACAACCTAGCGCATTTTGTTCGTCTAATATCCCTCTTTCAGAATGTGTAAGCTCAATTTAGAAATATTTTTAAGTTTCCAAGTAAAAGCCACTCTCAAGCCAATTTCATGCATTTTTTGCCGAAATCAGTTTTCTGATTACTTTTCAACACCAACGAAGATATCTCTGGAACCACTGCATAGATTTTCTTACAGCCTAGCGCATTTTGTTCCTCTAATATCCCTCTTTCAGAATGTGTAAGCTCAATTTAGAAATATTTTTAAGTTTCCAAGTAAAAGCCACTCGCAAGCCAATTTTATGCATTTTTTACCGAAATCAGTTTTCTGATCACTTTTCAACACCAACCAAGATATCTCTGGAACCACTGCATAGATTTTCTTACAGCCTAGCGCATTTTGTTCGTTTAATATCCCTCTTTCAAAATGTGTAAGCTCAATTTAGAAATATTCTTAAGTTTCCAAGTAAAAGCCACTCGCATGCCACTTTCATGTATTCTTACCTAAATCAGTTTCCTAATAACTTTTCAACACCAACGCAGATATCTCTGGAACCACTGCACAGATTTTCTTAAAGCCCAGCGCATTTTGTTCGTCTAATATCCCTCTTTCAGATTGTGTAAGCTCAATTTAGAAATATTTTTAAGTTTCCAAGTAAAAGCCACTCGCATGCCACTTTCATGTATTCTTACCGAAATCAGTTACCTGATAACTTTTCAACACCAACGCAGATATATCTGGAACCACTGCATAGATTTTCTTACAGCCTAGCGCATTTTGTTCGTTTAATATCCCTCTTTCAAAATGTGTAAACTCAATTTAGAAATATTTTTAAGTTTCCAAGTAAAAGCCACTCGCAAGCCAATTTTATGCATTTTTTACCGAAATCAGTTTTCTGATTACTTTTCAACACCAACGAAAATATCTCTGGAACCACTGTATATTTTTCCTACAACCTAGCGCATTTTGTTCGTCTAATATCTCTCTTTCAGAATGTGTAAGCTCAATTTAGAAATATTTTTAAGTTTCCAAGTAAAAGCCACTCTCAAGCCAATTTCATGCATTTTTTACCGAAATCAGTTTTCTGATAACTTTTCAACACAAACGCAGATATCTCTGGAACCACCATATATGTTTTCTTATAGCCTAGTGCATTTAGATCGTTTAATATCCATCTTTCAGAATGTGTAAGCTCAATTTATAAATATTTTTAAGTTTCCAAGTAAAAGCCACACGCATGCCACTTTCATATATTCTTACCGCAATCAGTTACCTGATTACTTTTCAACACCAACGAAGATATCTCTGGAACCACTGTATATATATTCTTACAACCTAGCGCATTTTGTTCGTCTAATATCCCTCTTTCAGAATGTGTAAGCTCAATTTAGAAATATTTTTAAGTTTCCAAGTAAAAGCCACTCTCAAGCCAATTTCAAGCATTTTTTGCCGAAATCAGTTTTCTGATTACTTTTCAACACCAACGAAGATATCTCTGGAACCACTGTATATTTTTCCTACAACCTAGCGCATTTTGTTCGTCTAATATCTCTCTTTCAGAATGTGTAAGCTCAATTTAGAAATATTTTTAAGTTTCCAAGTAAAAGCCACTCTCAAGCCAATTTCATGCATTTTTTACCGAAATCAGTTTTCTGATTACTTTTCAACACCAACGAAGATATCTCTGGAACCACTGCATAGATTTTCTTACAGCCTAGCACATTTTGTTCGTTTAATATCCCTCTTTCAGAAAGTGTAAGCTCAATTTAGAAATATTTTTAAGTTTCAAAGTAAAAGCCACTCTCAAGCCAATTTCATACATTTTTTACCGAAATGAGTTTTCTGATTACTTTTCAACACCAACGCAGATATCTCTGGAACCACTGCATAGATTTTCTTGCAGCCCAGCGCATTTTGTTCGTCTAATATCCCTCTTTCAGAATGTGTAAGCTCAATTTAGAAATATTTTTAAGTTTCCAAGTAAAAGCACTCGCAAGCCAATTTTATGCATTTTTTACCGAAACCAGTTTTCTGATAACTTTTCAACACCAACGCAGATATCTCTGGAACCACTGCATAGATTTTCTTTACAGCCTAGCGCGTTTAATATCCCTCTTTCAGAATGTGTAAGCTCAATTTAGAAATATTTTTAAGTTTCGAAGTAAAAGTCACTAGCATGCCACTTTCATGTATTCTTACCGAAATGAGTTACCTGATAACTTTTCAACACTAACGTAGATATCTCAGGAACCACTGCATATATTTACTTACAGCCTAGCGCATTTTTTTCGTTTAATATCCCTCTTTCAGAATGTAAAAGCTCAATTTATAAATATTTTTAAGTTTCCAAGTAAAAGCCACACGCATGCCACTTTCATTTATTCTTGCCGAAATCAGTTACCTGATAACTTTTCAACACAAACGCAGATATCTCTGGAACCACCATATATGTTTTCTTATAGCCTAGCGCATTTAGCTCGTTTAATATCCCTCTTTCAGAGTGTGTAAGCTCAATTTATAAATATTTTTAAGTTTCCAAGTAAAAGCCACACGCATGCCACTTTCATATATTCTTACCGCAATCAGTTACCTGATTACTTTTCAACACCAACGAAGATATCTCTGGAACCACTGTATATATATTCTTACAACCTAGCGCATTTTGTTCGTCTAATATCCCTCTTTCAGAATGTGTAAGCTCAATTTAGAAATATTTTTAAGTTTCTAAGTAAAAGCCACTCTCAAGCCAATTTCATGCATTTTTTACGGAAATCAGTTTTCTGATTACTTTTCAACACCAACGAAGATATCTCTGGAACCACTGCATAGATTTTCTTACAGCCCAGCGCATTTTGTTCGTCTAATATCCCTCTTTCAGAATGTGTAAGCTCAATTTAGAAATATTTTTAAGTTTCCAAGTAAAAGCCACTCGCAAGCCAATTTTATGCATTTTTTACCGAAATCAGTTTCCTGATAACTTTTCAACACCAACGCAGATATCTCTGGAACCACTGCATAGATTTTCTTTACAGCCTAGCGCGTTTAATATCCCTCTTTCAGAATGTGTAAGCTTAATTTATAAATATTTTTAAGTTTCCAAGTAAAAGCCACACGCATGCCACTTTCATTTATTCTTGCCGAAATCAGTTACCTGATAACTTTTCAACACAAACGCAGATATCTCTGGAACCACCGTATATGTTTTCTTATAGCCTAGCGCATTTAGCTCGTTTAATATCCCTCTTTCAGAATGTGTAAGCTCAATTTAGAAATATTTTTAAGTTTCCAAGTAAAAGCCACACGCATGCCACTTTCATATATTCTTACCGCAATCAGTTACCTGATTACTTTTCAACACCAACGAAGATATCTCTGGAACCACTGTATATATATTCTTACAACCTAGCGCATTTTGTTCGTCTAATATCCCTCTTTCAGAATGTGTAAGCTCAATTTAGAAATATTTTTAAGTTTCCAAGTAAAAGCCACTCTCAAGCCAATTTCATGCATTTTTTGCCGAAATCAGTTTTCTGATTACTTTTCAACACCAACGAAGATATCTCTGGAACCACTGCATAGATTTTCTTACAGCCTAGCGCATTTTGTTCCTCTAATATCCCTCTTTCAGAATGTGTAAGCTCAATTTAGAAATATTTTTAAGTTTCCAAGTAAAAGCCACTCGCAAGCCAATTTCTTGCATTTTTTTTAACCGAAATCAGTTTTCTGATTACTTTTCAACACCAACAAAGATATCTCTGGAACCAGTGCATAGATTTTCTTACAGCCTAGCGCATTTTGTTCGTTTAATATCCCTCTTTCAGAATGTATAAACTCAATTTATAAATATTTTTAAGTTTCCATGTAAAAGCCACACGCATGCCACTTTCATATATTCTTACCGCAATCAGTTACCT
>OU744339.1:58468483-58538620 GCA_916610165.2 Gymnosoma rotundatum
AGTAATACGCAGTCACTTAAAATTTTACAGAAGTGCCCACGTAAAAAATATGTATGTTGTATTGGAACACCCTCTAATTTTTAAGATTATGAATTGTTCTTAAAACGGGACCAATCTGTAAGCATAATCTATCATATTACCAAAAATTTTCAAAATCGGTTCAGCAACATTCAGCCAAATTGTATAACCTTCTTCTTTTTTTGAAGTCGGTTAAAAAAAAGAAAAGCAATAAGTCATAACCACTTTTCCCATTTTTAATAACATGCAATTTGATTTATATTTCATTATTTTTATATTTTACACAAAAGTATAATCAAATTATCCAATTGTTTCTGCTCAAACAAAATTTTTCAGTGTACCCCACAGTATCCGAATTTGTGGAGTAAGCATGCCAGATATGTTTAAACAGCACAGCGATACATTCCACTTGAGAAATGCTTTAGAAAGCGTGGCGTAAATATGCCTAAAAATATAGCTGCTGCAGAGCTACGTTTTACGTAAAGGTTCAATTTAATTGCTGCAAAGTATATATGGGTTAGGGCCAGGGACCGAAAATAACTGTTATTTTTGAATTTTTTATTAAAAAAAGCAACCTCAAGGAAATGCCGGAGAATGAAACCAAGTATACTATTTTGAAAATCTTGGACCAAATTGTCAGAAAATGCGATGCTTTTAAAAAATCCGATTTTTATTTTAAAGGCAAAAATAACAGTTATTTTTTGATTTTAATTTTTTTGAGCAAAAATGAAAGTTATTTTTTAACTTTTATTTTTTCTAGCAAAAATAAGTTATTTTTGACTTTTATTATTTCGAGCATGAGTAAAAGTTATTTTTTGACTTTTATTTTTTGAGCAGAAATAGAAGTTATTTTTGACTTTTATTTTTTCGAGTAGAAATAAAAGTTATTTTTGACTTTTATTTTTTTGAGCAGAAATAAAAGTTACTTTTGTGTTTTCAACCTCTTTGACAAAGAAATTATGATTGCAAAACTCAACTCCATTAATTTTTGAGCATATGCAAATTGTTTTCACTGAATAATTAGCTTTGTTTGAAAAAGTTTTCTAATAAATATAATGAACTTATAACAAAATAACTTTTATTTCTGCTCAAAAAATTAAAGTCAAAAAATAACTTTCAATTTTGCTTGAAATAATAAAAGTCAAAAATAACTTCTATTTCTGCTCGAAAAAATAAAAGTCAAAAAATAACTTTTATTCATGTTCGAAATAATAAAAGTCAAAAATAACTGTTATTTTTTCTAGAAAAAATAAAAGTTAAAAAATAACTTTTATTTTTGCTCAAAAAAATTAAAATCAAAAAATAACTGTTATTTCCGCTCGAAAGCATAAAAGTCAAAAAATAACTTTTATTTTTATTTTTTTACGATAAAAGTTATAACAGTTACGGTCCCTGTTTAGGGCAGATCTTGCAGTTACACAGGCTTTTTGCTCGATTTCATATCATCTTTATCACCAGTTTGCTTGCTAAAAAAATTTTAACTCCTATCAGAACCTTTCAAAAGGTAATAATTAAATGTTCGCATTCTTTAATGATGACACAGAGAACAAGTCACGATCTTAACCAAAGGAGGAAAAGTCATACATAAAAATAACACAACTGAATTGAAAATATCACAATTGAACAAGATGAATCAGATGTACCGAATATTACCATAGGCAATGCCATTTCAGACACCAGAAGCAATAGTTGAAATTGAGAATTTGGAAAACAAGAAGTACATCCTAACTAGAACAAATGACACATTTTATTCGACGAATAAAATGTATAATAAAATTGTTGAAGACAACTAAAAACCACCCACTGAAGAATTAATTTTGATGAAAAAACAGAAGCCGAAGAAGACCAACTCCAAGAACATAGAAGTAAACGAGGACTAAATTTTCTTGGGTCATTCATTACCGGAATACCTTACCATGATGAAGCAGCCCAAATAGAAAAAACAATAAATGCACTCATTGTAAATATTGACAAACAAAAAATCATCAACTCAAGATTCGAAAAAATACTAGACTCTATAAATATACAAGAAATAAAAAGCCACATTTTATTGAAAAAATATGAACAAGTGCTGCTTTTAGTCAGGACAATTAACGCAGCCAAAAATCTTTCGATCTAAATGATATCAAAGAAATAGCTCGTTATAAACTGAATATCATATCAAACATTAATGTGTTAAAAAATTCAATCATTGTCGTGAACAAGTAATGTAAACTGTTTAAATTTACACCAATCAGCATTAGCCTGTGAAATTTTAACTGTTGAAAATGTAGCACTCTGCAGTAAGGACTACACTATATTCACAAACTGCAAACAATTACTTTAGCAAAAGTATATGTAAAATAAATGGCGAACCAAATGACTGTGTAAAACTATTACTGGATAACAGAAGGGACAATTGTATAATAACACAGTAGTGTAATCACCAATAACTACAAATCGATGAGGGATTTACTCTATTAGACGGCATAGTTAATTACCGTACTGAGGTAACCTTAAATAATATTGCTTTTAGGAATTTACATAATAGAATACTAAAAGCTATCTATAACAAAGCCGATGAAGAAATAATTAAAATTTTGACATTCACATCAGATATAGTATTTAATAATTTAGATTCCTTAAGGAAGTTTACGATTCCCATAGAGAAACATTCCGTAAAAACCTTTTTATATTCAACCGTAAAAAATACTTTTTTTATACTATTGACATATAACAGGGAATTAAAAATTTTAAGACAATAAAGAAATGTGTCCACTGTTTAAATGGGGACGATTCATTTTCTGACGAGAGAGGGAATTGCCAACAAATATTTTTAAGAAAAAGATCAATCTCATATATTGTAAACAAGCCATAAAACAATAGATACCAAAAACTAAGACAATAAAGAAACTAATACAAAACAACATCATAAATGTGTTTATTAAAATTAAGACAAAATATCTAAACAACATCATAAATATGTAAGATTAAGGGAAAACCCCAAATGTGTTTGTGATTAAGAAAACATGTTTACTTTTAATATAAACTTGTTTGCTTGCGTAAGTGAAACGAGATTGCAGAAGCACTAAAAAATCTACGGTGTAAGAACACATAATGTTAAGTGTTATTTTTAAGCTCAAAATTAAAAATATATTAATAAAGAAAAGACGCATAGTCGTTAAAGAAATATATATTTTTTATTTATTAAAAAGTGGAAACTATAACTCGTGTAACCACTGAAACACAGGGGCTTTTATTGGTGTGTTGAGGTGTGAATTATGCGAATTCAGGAAGTAATATCAATATTAAAAATTTTAGAATTATATGCCCATCAATTACAATTTTCAGCATGACATTGTGGATTGGCCGCCAAACAGTCCTGACTTTTGTCACGACGGACGATATCAAATAGTAGGAAAAATTTCAAATTTGATAAACAAAAAAAAAAAAAAAAAAAAAAAAAAAAAAAATAAATAAATAAATAAAACACGGGACATAAAGAGTCAGAGCTGAGCTACTTCTACATCATAAAACTGATTCCTACTCTAGTTTTCGAATATGCAGAAAACGAAAAAGAAAAATAAGTAAAAGTCAGTTCAAAGAAATAAATAAATTAAATTTACAATTTTTCTGAGGGGGAGATGTAAGGAAGTTTATCAATGTATTCCTTTATTAAACATCTGACTTATTTAATAAGCAGGCATAGAGATAGAGTTCTAAAAAGGAAACAGCTTTTTGGAAAAAGTTAAAAGCAGTTAAATAATTTAATTTATATTGAAAAACACATAGAATTGATATTGAATTATAAATTTTAAATGTCGTTTCTTTATATATATATATATATATATATCAATATATATATATATATACAAAACTGGGTTTCTCTGTAATATATATATATATATATATATATATATATATAAAGAAACGACATTTAAAATTTATAATTCAATATCAATTCTATGTGTTTTTCAATATAAATTAAATTATTTTACTGCTTTTAACTTTTTCCAAAAAGCTGTTTCCTTTTTAGAACTCTATCTCTATGCCTGCTTATTAAATAAGTCAGATGTTTAATAAAGGAATACATTGATAAACTTCCTTACATCTCCCCCTCAGAAAAATTGTAAATTTAATTTATTTATTTCTTTGAACTGACTTTTACTTATTTTTCTTTTTCGTTTTCTGCATATTCGAAAACTAGAGTAGGAATCAGTTTTATGATGTAGAAGTAGCTCAGCTCTGACTCTTTATGTCCCGTGTTTTATTTATTTTTTTTTTTTTTTTTTTTTTTTGTTTATCAAATTTAAAATTTTTCCTACTATTTGATATCGCCCATTTATTATTATAATTGTGAGACCTAATTATACGCTTTTACACACTCCGTAGCTATTGTTTTCCATGCTCGTTTCTTATTACTTTCATTAATCCTACAGCTGATTTTATAACAGGAGTTTGGTTCAACCTTTCGTTGAGACCAATCGAAAAAGCCGCACCCACTGCATTAAAAGTGATGGGTTTATATTTCTCTGCTAAATAGCTTTTAAACTCTCTTGAATTAATTCCAGGATACTGATCAGATAGTACGGTATCAATATTGTACTTTAACTTTTTCCATGAGGTTTATGAAATCTTTTGCGGTCTGTGTTTTAGATATCTCTCAAGTAGTTGCTTTTCGCTTATCAGGTATTTACAAACGTGTAGTTTTTGCATTCATTTCTAATTTTTTTTTTGTTTGTGCCATAGCGAGAGCCGTAGGTAGGTTAACGTTTAATAATTTATATAAGCTTTAGTTTCTAAAATGAGAACAACAATTCATATACTGCAAAACTGAGGGAGTTATTTGAACAGTGGTATTAAAATTAAAAAGTGTCAATGTCGGCTATCGCACAAAATTGCTAGCTTAAAAAAATGGTATTTGAGTTATACACTTGCACAAAACAGCAAAGCTATTCAAACCACCAACAAGGCAACCTAGGGCACGAAAGGTACTTTAGCAGAAGATAGAATTATATGCAGGATCAATGAGAGACACATTTTTGTCATCGCAGAAATTTTCACACAAGCAATAAGAAGACGCTTACAACAACCGGGACAAAAATAGCGCATGTGTAATAAAATATTAAGCAACTGATTGTCAAGAAAATGCTAAGAAAAGATACGCGTTGGTGGACATGAGTACTTACAATAACACAACGAAAGAAATACTAATAAAATATTATTAAAATTTTATTGGCCTAACATGAAAACAGATGCTAATACTTTAATAATCATTAATCTGCTTGTTTAATAGGACGCTACAAGAGAAATTCGACTAAAGAACCACTCGCGACTCAGACATACCGAGAAAATACATACATGCAGATATATACAATGACAATACCACATATTTGGTAGCCATTATTAAATTCTCCAAATACATTGATGCTCACGAACTAAATACTAAAGCAAAAACAGTAAATAAAGTTGAAGAAATACTTATCAACAATTTCCCCGAATGCAAAGGACTCAAGACAGATAACGAAGCTAGTGTTATCACACCACATTTAAACAAATGTGTAAAAATACGGCATATAAAATATAGAGACACCAGTACTGCGATCAACAGCGAACGGGCAAGTGGAGAGAGCCCACAACTCTGAACTGACGCGAATATTTAAAATAAAAACTCGTTTTCAGTAAAAGACGAAATTTTCAAAGCCATTAAGGAATCAAACAATTCAATACACACAGTATTAGAAAGATTGAACAAAAATTTAAAACTCAAAACATTCGAAAAAGCACGCAAGTACTAGTAAAAATCACCAGAATAGAGAACGAGCCTAGCTGCAATAATTTTTGCCTATAATGGTTCAAGGGTATGGCATCATAAATTAGATTACATTAACTATTGGGACACCCTTATATCTCCAAAATTTATACTTGTTCAACTGTTCAATAGTTTGGCAATATACATCAAATTACAGCAACTATAGGTAAACCCTTTCTTTTCCAAAGTTAAATTATATACTACTACAAGATTTAGCAATTAGGTTCTGTGAAAATCTTAACCGTCTGTCTATAAGGGTTTGGCCATATACGTCAGATATCAGCTATTGTAAAACCATTTAATTATTAATTTAAAATTTTTATACTTTTTATTATACCAAACAAAGTAGTGGACATTCTATCAAAATTTCAGGTGTATGTTCAGGTTCAGGTTCAAAAGATAGGCCCATATAAGTAAATTTACATCAATTATGGGACACCCTTTAATTTCTAAACTCAAACTATAAACTCGTTGATATAGCGGTCTTAAAAATACAGGTCCCTTTTAATTTTCAGCATTCTGTCTATAGCGTTCGGCCACATATTTGTAATAACATCACCCTTTAACTTTCAAATCCAAATTTTGAACTTGTTGTTATAAAGCGGACTTAGCAATACAGGTTCGTTGTAAATTTCAAGCGTCTGTCTACAACTATCAAAGAGTATGTCCATATATATAAAATTAAATGAACTATTGGCGCACCCTTTAATTTATAATTTTTAATATTAATGCTTGTTACTACAACGGCCATAGCAATCGACATTCTGTCCCATTTTGTCTGTAACGGTTCAAAAGATAGGGGGCACCCTTTAGTTTTTAGATTTATTTTTGTATAACTTTTTGTTATTGGTAGCTATAGTAATACGCAGTCACTTAAAATTTTACAGAAGTGCCCACGTAAAAAATATGTATGTTGTATTGGAACACCCTCTAATTTTTAAGATTATGAATTGTTCTTAAAACGGGACCAATCTGTAAGCATAATCTATCATATTACCAAAAATTTTCAAAATCGGTTCAGCAACATTCAGCCAAATTGTATAACCTTCTTCTTTTTTTGAAATCGGTAAAAAAAAAGAAAAGCAATAAGTCATAACCACTTTTCCCATAGAGATAGAGTTCTAAAAAGGAAACAGCTTTTTGGAAAAAGTTAAAAGCAGTTAAATAATTTAATTTATATTGAAAAACACATAGAATTGATATTGAATTATAAATTTTAAATGTCGTTTCTTTATATATATATATATATATATATATATATATATACAAAACTGGGTTTCTCTGTAATATATATATATATATATACAAAACTGGGTTTCTCTGTAATATATATATATATATATATATATATATATATATATATATATATGGGCATTTCTCCAATGAATGCGACATTCGTACGCATTGAACGTAAAAAAACATGTGTTTAAATATTATTTTATTTTAAGAAAATGCGAAGCTTCTACGAGGGCTGCTATATATATTTCTGGCCTGGCAACACTGAGTGCTGCCAAGTGCAATCTGACAGTTTGTCATTTTTAAGCATAATCGTACTCAAAACGTTTTAACGTACGACCATTATTTGTGTTGTTTACAGTGACTTGAAAAAATTAATATAGAAAAAAATGGAATTAACCGTGAACATTTTCGTGCCATCATTTTTCACAACTTTCGACTTGGGTTATCACGACAAGAGTGCATTGATGAACTTAAATAATTGTATGGCGATGAAGCACCATCCTATAGTACTGTGAAAAATTGGTATAATGAATTTAATCGTGGCCGAAGCTCGCTCAAAGACGATTTCCGTGAAGGTCGTCCAAAAACGGCTGTTGTGCCAGAGAACATTGATGCCGTGCGTGAACTCATAATGCAAGATCGACATGCGACATACCGAGAGATAGACACATCCTTGGACATTTCTTTCACCAGCATACATTCGATACTGCATGAACACCTGGCCGTAAAAAACGTTTGTTCTCGTTGGATTCCGCACAATTTGAAAGTCGATTGGTGCAAAGAAATGTTGCGGTGCTTCAAAAGACGTTTATAAGATCGTCACAGGTGACGAATCATGGATCTATGCGTATGAGCCCGAAACGAAACAATAATCGACCATGTGGGTCTTCAAAGACGAGCAAAATCCAACGAAAGTTATTCGTGGAAGAAGCACTTCGAAGCAAATGGTCGCCTGTTTCTTCGACAAAACTGGTCATGTGGCGACTGTTCCTCTTGAGCAACGTAGGACGGTCACTTCTGAGTGGTACACAACAATTTGTTTGCCTGAAGTAATCAGAGGAATTCGAAAAACCAACAAGAGAAGACGAATCATTGTTCACCATGACAATGCGAGCTCTCACAATCGGCTCAAACCAGGGCCAAAACGTCGAATTAATGGGTCATCCGCCGTACAGCCCTGACTTGGTACCTAATGACTTCTTCTTGTTTCCGCACATCAAGAAAAAAATGCGTGGTCAACGATTTTCGTCGCCAGAAGAAGCTGTTAAAGTGTTCAAAAACCATGTTTTAGAGGTGTCTCAATCGAAGTGGAAAAAGTGCTTCGACAACTGGCTTGAGCGCATGCAAAAGTGTATAAATCATGCTGGAGAATACTTTGAAAAACAATAAAACCATTTTCGATTATAAATATTCGCATTTTCACTATTAGGCCAGAAATATATAGAGCAGCCCTCGTAGCTCTTCATTAGCACCATATTTGGTGGTTAGTTTAATTTTCGGTTTCGTTCGTTTCGTTTTCAAGATAATTACAAAAAACCAAGGCATTTGCAAGCGACAAAAACAGAAGTCGCTTTAAAGGCCAACAGTTAAAACACTGAGTTCAGCGAAACTTTGTGCAATATTTTAATGCGACTAATTTTAAAATTTGATGCATTGATGTAGCTGAATAATAGTTTTTAGTTGATTCAAAAATATTAAGTAGTTTATTTTTATTAAATTTGTCTATAAATGATTTTTGTTTAATATATGTCCCGGTTTTGTAATTTATATTTTTTAATTTTGGTTCATCATCCTTTATAACCTTTAGTGCGGCAAAATTATTTACTTCACATGGATTCAATAAAATTTAATTAAACTTGGTACCACAATGTTTTTGGGGTCTCTGATTTTGAATTTGATGTCAGTTTTTCGAATTCGCTTAAAACATATTACACGGTAATTTTTGGGGAAGCTGATTGCGAATCTGATTTTAGTATTTAAAAATTTTAATGGCGAATCCAATTTGGAGGAAAATTAAAAAATAATTATAAAAATAGAAAAAAATTATTTTTAATTTATACATTTTACACTTACGATGTCGCACTTGACAAAGTTTAAATAATTGCCAAGAGCAAAGCGCTGATTATTTTCTACCAATTTTTATTTAATATAATTTGCAATAAAAATATCTATTTGTTTTTAATTTTCTACAAATACAGCGGTCAAAAAAAGTACTCGACATGAAATCTTATTTTCACAAATCATTAATTGTGTTACATGCGAACAAGAATTTGAAGCAGTTAGCTGTAATTTTTATTACAGTGGATGTAATTTCTTATTAAAAGTTACAAATATTAATAATATTTGAGAATGTGAGATAATTGTGCGTATTTTATAAAAACGCTAAAATTGCAAGGCAAAAAAAGTATTCGCCATCACTCATTTTTTGTCGCCTTTGCGTTAATATGTTGACTATGCTTGTTGTTGTTATTGTTAATACCGTTAGGAGTTTAGTTCGAAGCTTTTTTCATGCATTGTTTTCATTTAGTTTCACGTGATTACAAAAATGGGGCGCAAAGGACGAGAAACCTCTATTGAATTAAGACATTTAATAATCCACTATTTTGAATTAGGCAAATCGCAAAATTCTATTTCAGAAATCGTTGGAAGGCCAAACTACTGCCCATTATATAATAAAAAAACACAAAGATGCAAAAACATTAAAAAAATGTAAATGGGCCAGAAGAGTACTGAATGAATGTTTGCTGACGAAAGCAAATATAATCTTTTTAGATGTGATGGTAAGGTTCTAGTATATAGAAATACAGAGTTGGAGGAAAGAAATTTGGTTCCAACGGTTAAACACGGTGGATGTGGTGTTATGGTCTGGGGATGTATGGCGGCATCAGGAGTTGGCAATTTATCATTCATTGATGGAATAATGGATCATTTGAAATATATTGACCTTTTAAAGGAAAATTTGCGTCCTAGCGCCGAAAAATTAGGACTGGCAGGCAAATTTAAATTCTATCAAGATAATGATCCAAAACATTCCGCAATGAATACAAGACTATTGCTTTTGTACAACTGGCCGCAAGTGATAAAAACGCCGCCACAATCTCCAGATCTTAACACAATTGAACATCTTTGGGGTCATCTGGAGAAAAAAATTAGATCTCGTGCATTTACAAATAAAAACCAAACGAGGGCAATATTGTAGGACGAATGGTATAAAATTTAGCCAGGATATACAATGTCATTAGTAAAGTCTATGCCCGAGCGTTTAAAAGAGGTTATACGGCGCAAAGAAGGAGTAACTCGTTACTAAAATGACAATAAAAGTTTAATTTTATAATAGTTTTTGATATGTCGAATATTTTTTTGTTTCTGTTTTTTAGCTTAAATTGTAGATATTATGTTTTTTTTTGTTTTAGTAGTTATAAAGATCTAATTTTTTTAAATTATATTCTTTATTCCTTTATAAGTAAAATTTTATGTGAATTTTACCACTAAACAAAATCTAATTATTTTTATTGAAACACAAATAAAATTTTATATAGATGTCGAATCCTCTTTTTGACCGCTGTACTTCGACACACTGACAACAAATGTTACTTTTTTAATGTCGCACGCAACATCGAAATATACCGTGATGGAAAGAAAATATTTACCGTAATTGGCAATCACATCGTTCCTTTTTCATTTTTCTTTTATTTTTATACACAAATAAAAAATCTTAAAAAGTAAATGTCAATGTATAAATGCTCCAATTTTTGTTATTATTTTAGCTTTGCATTAAGGATCGTGATTTATTAGGCGGAGTTCAATTTGAGCATGTTGCCCTTACCCAGCTAATTGATGAACGATGCAAACATTTAATTGTGATTTTAACAGAAGAATTCCTTAAAAGCCCAGAAAATAAATTTTTAGTTAACTACACCCAAGCGCAGCAAATACGTAAGTGTTTTTATAAAAATTTTGATCTTAAATAGTAAGTATACCTACGAGTTATATCATTGCAATCATTAATGAACCCTTTCAAATTGGGGACACGTGTTTTCAAATTTTGTTTCTTTTTCTGACGTGTATGACAGACGAAAAATATGTGTTTTCGCCGCACTTTATTGCTATAAAAAAGTTTACTTCTTTGTCAACAACTTTAGTGCGATGAATAGAAAATCACATATTAACAAAAACAGCTTTTACAGCAAAATATGTAACAACAAAATACATATGTACATATTATAGTAAAGATCATATTTCTTAAGTTAAAAAATGTTATAATTTTTGAAGGTAAATTCGACGTTTCACAATAAATGTAATTCTTCTTAAAACCTCTATTTATTCTCATAACATTTGTTACAGTAAACTTACTAACCATAGATATCACTAATATTTACTTTTAATAAAGAAGGCGACGCTGCAGATTCAATTTCGAATCAAACTTTTTTGAATTAGTTATGTTTGAAAGACTCCATCATTCAGGCAGTTATGGAAATTTTTTTGCTTATACCGAAAGACCTTTAGATATTAATATTAGAAAATATTTTATATATATATATATTTTTCTAAAGAATGGCAAAAACATTTACAACTTTCTCTTTTCTAAGATCAGTGACCTGAACCAACAATTTTTTGTTAGTGGTTATATTTTAAACCGCAGAAATGTTAACTATTTACAATTGTATGTTATACGTATATACATATGCATGATTTTAAGAAATCTACGAATATTTCAGCAGTTTTCAAAGTGTAAAACTATCTCCTTTTTATTGTTTTATAATTTTATGTAAAAAAAGATTTATATTTTACTTTTGACCCTTGTTGTATTTAATTTTCTCCCACGAGTATTAATGACCCTTATGATTACATGAGTGGTACAAATACTATTTCATATTTATCTTCCCAAACTATTGTTGCATAATAAGTTCTACATATTTAATTCTCCAAAATAAAGGAAGACTTAAATAAGAATTTATTTTCACATACATGTAGGGTTACGTCTTCCTAGTTTCTTCTTGTTCTATTAATACACACTTTTTGATTTTTATTTTTTAACAAATTTAGTTTTATTTCAAATTAAATAGTACAGTTTAATGATACAGCTTTTCTTCGTCTCTTTCGTTTTGATGAACTTACGTCGATGGTTGTATAGCGACTGACTCTACCAAAAATGCTTTCTTTTACTTTTTTAGCTTACAACGATTATCGATATTTCTTTTCATAAGTCATGGTTGTATTTATTAACCCTAATCCTACAGTCGGCCCTCCTGGCAGCAATACGGCTCGGATTGCCACCTCTTCATATCGTCACCTAAAATGCAAAAGGCCGTAACAACAACAATTGGTGAAGCGTACTTTGAGGTACTAGGTTGGATTATTTTTTCTTTTAACCAATCCCTAACTTGTCTATCAACTATAGCCTGATCCGCCCATGGGATACGTCTGGGGCATTGATATATTGGTATATCGTCCTTCAATACAATTTTCATTACAACGGGGCTATTGTATTCCTTTGCTGGTAATAGCTGTTTATCATCTTACGCACCTGTTCGCTTGTTTACTAATTTCGGCATTCAAACATAAACTTTCGAACTCGTCTAGTAAAATATTCGTCTCAGTTGGGAGTCTAAAAAATGCTTCACCTTCTTTTATTACTGCTTCGGTCTTTTTCAGTAAACTCTTTCCTATCATTATAGAATGAAGGATATCGCGCTACCTACAACATAAAACGTTACGCCGAAGTCAATCCCATCTATCTCGACTTGTGTGTCAAAATGACCTATAGTGGAATCTTCTCCAGAAATTTCGCTGAAAAAGCATTTTTTTAAAACTTAATTTTCTCAAATCCCAAAATTATTTCAGATATTGGACTAATAGTGCCTTATTATGGACCCTTCAGACTACCATGTGTATAGGGTGTAGTATGTGTGCTATTCCATATTTAACCAAAATGGTCATTTATCTTCTCAAGAAATTTCGCTGAAAAAGCATTTTTTTAAAACTTAATTTTCTCAAATCCCAAAATTATTTCAGATATTGGACTTATAGTGCCTTATTATGGACCCTTCAGACTACCATGTGTTTAGGGTGTAGTATGTGTGCTATTCCGTATTTGACCAAAATGGTCATTTATCTCCTCAAGAAATTTCGCTGAAAAAGCATTTTTTTAAAACTTAATTTTCTCAAATCCCAATATTATTTCAGATATTGGACTTATAGTGCCTTATTATGGACCCTTCAGACTACCATGTGTATAGGGTGTAGTATGTGTGCTATGCCATATTTGACCAAAATGGTCATTTATCTTCTCAAGAAATTTCGCTGAAAAAGCATTTTTTTAAAACTTAATTTTCTCAAATCCCAAAATTATTTCAGATATTGGACTTATAGTGCCTTATTATGGACCCTTCAGACTACCATGTGTATAGGGTGTAGTATGTGTGCTATTCCATATTTGACCACAATGGTCATTTATCCTCTCAAGAAATTTCGCTGAAAAAGCATTTTTTTAAAACTTAACTTTCTCAAATCCCAAAATTATTTCAGATATTGGACTAATAGTGCCTTATTATGGACCCTTCAGACTACCATGTGTATAGGGTGTAGTATGTGTGCTATTCCATATTTGACTAAAATGGTCATTTATCTTCTCAAGAAATTTCGCTGAAAAAGCATTTTTTTAAAACTTAATTTTCTGAAATCCCAAAATTATTTCAGATATTGGACTTATAGTGCCTTATTATGGACCCTTCAGACTACCATGTGTATAGGGTGTAGTATGTGTGCTATTCCATATTTGACCAAAATGGTCATTTATCTTCTCAAGAAATTTCGCTGAAAAAGCATTTTTTTAAAACTTAATTTTCTCAAATCCCAAAATTATTTCAGATATTGGACTCATAGTGCCTTATTATGGACCCTTCAGACTACCATGTGTATAGGGTGTAGTATGTGTGCTATTCCATATTTCTAAAACTTAATTTTCTCAAATCCCAAAATTATTTCAGATATTGGACTTATAGTGCCTTATTATGGACCCTTCAGACTACCATGTGTATAGGGTGTAGTATGTGTGCTATTCCATATTTGACTAAAATGGTAGTTTATCTTCTCAAGAAATTTCGCTGAAAAAGCATTTTTTTAAAACTTAATTTTCTCAAATCCCAAAATTATTTCAGATATTGGACTTATAGTGCCTTATTATGGACCCTTCAGACTACCATGTGTATAGGGTGTAGTATGTGTGCTATTCCATATTTGACCAAAATGGTCATTTATCTCCTCAAGAAATTTCGTTGAAAAAGCATTTTTTAAAACTTAATTTTCTCAAATCCCAAAATTATTTCAGATATTGGACTAATAGTGCCTTATTATGGACCCTTCAGACTACCATGTGTATAGGGTGTAGTATGTGTGCTATTCCATATTTGACCAAAATGGTCATTTATCTTCTCAAGAAATTTCGCTGAAAAAGCATTTTTTAAAACTTAATTTTCTCAAATCCCAAAATTATTTCAGATATTGGACTAATAGTGCCTTATTATGGACCTTTCAGACTACCATGTGTATAGGGTGTAGTAGTTGTGCTATTCCTGTTGGAAATGTTCATCTTCACTCTGTAAATTATTTTATAAAAATAATACTTTGCGTATACACACTTTGCTTTACAAAATAATAATCATTTAGGCATTGTATATATATTCAATATTATCAAATAAATTTTTCTTTGAGTTCTTCCTTGTCTTTTAAAGTAAGCGGTTGTTTTATTTTTGATTTGGCTCAACAGGTTATGGGCCCAGACACCATAATAATTATAATACAGTTTTATTAAAAAATTGCCAATCTTATATTTAAAATACGTACCGAGTTATCGTTTTAATTCCCTTGCGCTCTGTTATTTAATTAAATTTCTTAATTGGCAGTAATGGAGGCAGACTTTGCAAGAATTGAGAAACTGGAAAGGGCTGAACAGTGGAGTATGTGGCGATTCCAAGTTAAAGTTATTCTGAATGCAAGCGACTTATGGAAATACATAATTCAAGAGTCCGTGGCAGTTGAGTACACTACAAATGCTGCTCCTGCAACTTCAGGGTCAAGTACAACACGTGCACAGGTTGCGGTAGGAGTGGATGCTAGTACCGAAAGAAAGGTTTTGATGCGTGATGAGAACTGGATGAAGGCCGACAGTAAGGCGCAAAGGATAATAGTAATGGCTTTTGGTCAACAGCCGCTGTTGCATATTATTAATTGTAAGACAGCAAGAGAAATGTGGCTGAAATTAGAAAATGTGTACGATTTTAAGTCTACAGCAAATATTCATCGTTTGCAGCAGCAGTTTTACAGTTTTCAGAAAGATCCAGAAGACAACATTGCTGTGCATATTTCAAAACTAGAAGCGTTGGTTACGCTACTCAAAGAAGCTGGTGAGGAAGTTTCATGTTCTATGGTTATAACAAAAGTCTTGATGACGCTCCCTCCGAGCTTTTCACATTTTTATAGTGCATGGGAGTCGACTGCGCCAGAACAACAAACGTTGGAAAACTTAACTGCCAGACTGATAATGGAAGAGACTCGTATGTCTGGAGGTCAAGCTGTGAATGCAGGTGATGCTCTGGTAGCAAAGCAAAAGTTTGGTAACAAGAATACAAATCAGAAAAGAGGTAAATGTTTTATTTGCAAAAAGCTAGGTCATTGGAAACGGGATTGTCATATGAATAAGGCGAAAGCAAATCAAACCAAAGGCAATGCTTTTATATGTAAATCAGAAGCAGTGATGAGCCTTAGTGAAGACCAGCAATGGTATGTGGATTCGGGAGCCAGCGATCACATGACCAAGAACAGAGATTGGTTCGTTACTTATGAAGCTTTTGAAAATCCAATTGATATTAGGCTTGGCGACAGTAATGTCATAAAGGCGTATGGTCGTGGCGCTATAAACATTTGGTCATATGAGGGTAAAAAATGGCACAATAATCATTTAGCAGACGTTTTGTATGTACCAGAAATTCGGTTAAATTTATTTTCTGCAAATAGTGCACTTGATAGAGGTTTGCAAATGAAGTCTGACAATAAACGTTGTGAATTTTTAAAAAATGGAGCTACTGTTTTAGTGGGAGTGCGTGCTAATAAACTTTTTAAGTTGATAATCAAAGTAGATATGCCTTTAAAACGCGTTGAAAAACATTTGTATTCCACTGAATCTAATGTGTGCTCTATCAATGAATGGCATGAAAAGCTAGCACATCAAAATTTTGATTATTGCACACGTTTTTTAAAATTGCGCCAAATACGTTTTCTCGACGAAGGGCCGAATTTTTGTGATGCTTGTGTTTTGGGAAAACATCAACGTGCGCCTTTTTCTAACAGTAAAACTAAATCCAACTTTGTGGGACAATTAGTGCATGCAGATGTTTGCGGACCAATGGAGAAAAAGTCATTTGGGGGTGCCAATTATTTTCTTTTGCTCAAAGATGATTATTCCCACTACAAAAAGGTATTTTTCATGAAGGAGAAAAGCGAAGTTGGCAACTTTTTAGAAAAATACATTCATGATGTTAAAGCTGAAACTGGTAACAAATTAAAAGTACTTCGGTCAGATAATGGCTCAGAATTTGTCAACAAAAATGTTGAATTCTTGCTCATGAAAAATAGTGTGACTCATCAAAAAACGGCACCGTATAATCCTGAACAAAATGGTTCAGCTGAAAGAGAAAACAGAACTGTTGTTGAATTAGCAAGATCAATGTTGTTTGCTAAGAAGTTAGATAAAATGTTTTGGGCCGAAGCAATCAACACAGCTGTCAATGTACTGAATAGGTTAGGTTCTAGTCCAATTAAGGGGAAAACACCCTATGAATTATGGCATGGAAAACAAGCAAGCATTGAAAATTTATATACTTTTGGTTCTGATGTATTTATACACGTGGCAAAACCAAAACGGCAAAAATGGGATGCAAAATCTCAACAGGGTATTTTTGTCGGGTATGCTGAAAATGTAAAAGGTTTAAGAGTGTATATACCCAAATTAAATAAAGTCGAAATATCTCGAGATGTTATTTTCAAAACAAAATTAAATGAAACAGTGGCCGATACCTCACTTCCGCGGGTAATTATACCTTTAGATGAAAACAATGATCAAGCAGATGCTGAAAATAGTGAAAAAAGTGCTATAGTACACAAAGAGCAAAGTATAGAGATACCGGTAGATACCACTGATGAGGATGAGTTTTTTGAAAGCTCTATGAATTCAAACGAATTAGATGCGATAAATAACGCCCAACAAAGTTTTGTTAGCGATCGGCTGAGGAGCAAAACCAAAGATAGTAAGCAAGCAGTGGCTGTGGAAAACAGTATTTTTAAAAATAGTGAGAAGAAAATGGCTGTAAGTAAGCAATCAAAATCGTTAAATTTAGTTGCAGCAGAGGGACACGCTTTTGTAGCTGGTTGCGAAATACCTAAAAATTATCAACAAGCTACATCGTGTGAGGAAGCTGAAAAATGGAAGCTTGCAATGAATGAGGAAATAAATTCTCTCAAAGAAAATAATACTTGGCAACTGGTCGAACTACCGAAGGAAGCTAAACTTATTAGTACAAGATGGGTGTATCAAATAAAAGGGCCAACTGAGACCGAAAAAGTGCGATATAAAGCCAGACTAGTTGCGCGTGGTTTTAGCCAAGAGTATGGAATTGATTATTTAGAAACTTTCAGTCCGGTAGCAAAATTCACTTCTATTAGAGCGGTTCTTAATATAGCAGTATGTGAAGGCTTAAAGCTCAAACAATTTGATATTAAGACAGCTTTTTTGTATGGAGCTATTCAAGAAGACATTTATGTTAAACAACCAGAAGGTTACAGTGACAAAACTGGAAGAGTTTGTAAACTTTTAAAAAGTCTTTACGGTTTGAAACAAGCCTCCAGATGTTGGAATGAAACCTTTTCAAATGTGTTGAGAAATTTTAACCTTGAAACAAGTAAAGCCGATAAATGCGTATTTGTAAACAAATCTGGTAATAGGAGAATGTTGGTGGTCATTTACATTGATGATGGTTTGATTGCTGCTGAGAACGAGGATGATATATTGAAGTTTTTATTGGTTTTAAAACGAGCTTTTAAAGTAAAGGTCTTTGAAGCCAAACACTTCTTGGGCTTAGAAATTCGCTATTTAAAGAATGGCGGCTTACATTTAAATCAGCAAATCTATACCACAAAATTGCTTAAAACTTTCGATATGGTCGATGCGAATCCAGTAAGTACACCATGTGATACGTCGATAACTGGTGCAGCAGTATTAGCTGATGCAGTGATATCAAAGTATCCATATAGACAAGCAGTTGGAAGTCTTATGTACTTAATGCTAGCTACGAGACCGGACATTGCATTCGCAGTCAGTTTTGTTAGCAGGAATTTGGAAGCTCCACAACAATATCATATTAATATTGTAAAACGTATTTTTAAATACCTACAGGGAACCAAACATTATGGTGTTGCTTTTTTTCCCCGAAAAATCTCACTTTTTAAAATGCTAAAGCGATGCAGACTATGCTGGTGATGTTACTTCCAGACGTTCCACAAGCGGGTTTGCGGGTTGTCATGCTGTAAAGGAGCTTATTTGGGTCAAACAATTGCTGGGTGAACTTCTACCAAATCAAGATTTACAGACTACTTTGAACATGGATAATCAAGGAGCTTTTCGTCTTGTGAAGAACCCTGAATTTCATAAAAGAACAAAGCATATCGATGTAAAATATAATTTCATTCGAGAGAAGTTTGAGGGTAAAATGTTTGAGCTTAACTATGTAAATTCAAATCAACAAGTGGCGGATATTTTTACCAAGCCTTTAGCTAGAGCTAAATTTGTTCAATTTAGAAAAATGTTAAATGTCATTAACTTTTTTGAAAACTAATTTGTATTTAAAATGTGTATAACAGAGTTTGATAAAAGTGGGAGTGTTGGAAATGTTCATCTTCACTCTGTAAATTATTTTATAAAAATAATACTTTGCGTATACACACTTTGCTTTACAAAATAATAATCATTTAGGCATTGTATATTTATTCAATATTATCAAATAAATTTTTCTTTGAGTTCTTCCTTGTCTTTTAAAGTAAGCGGTTGTTTCATTTTTGATTTGGCTCAACAATTCCATATTTGACCAAAATGGTCATTTATCTTCTCAAGAAATTTCGCTGAAAAAGCATTTTTTTAAAACTTAATTTTCTCAAATCCCAAAATTATTTCAGATATTGGACTTTAGTGCCTTATTATGGACCCTTCAGACTACCATGTGTATAGGGTGTAGTATGTGTGCTATTCCATATTTGACCAAAATGGTCATTTATCTTCTCAAGAAATTTCGCTGAAAAAGCATTTTTTTTAAAACTTAATTTTCTCAAATCCCAAAATTATTTCAGATATTGGACTTATAGTGCTTTATTATGGACCCTTCAGACTACCATGTGTATAGGGTGTAGTATGTTTGCTATTCCATATTTGACTAAAATGGTCATTTATCTTCTCAAGAAATTTCGCTGAAAAAGCATTTTTTTAAAACTTAATTTTCTCAAATCCCAAAATTATTTCAGATATTGGACTTATAGCGCCTTATTATGGACCCTTCAGACTACCATGTGTATAGGGTGTAGTATGTGTGCTATTCCATATTTGACCAAAATGGTAATTTATCTTCTCAAGAAATTTCGCTGAAAAAGCATTTTTTTAAAACTTAATTTGCTCAAATCCCAAAATTATTTCAGATATTGGACTTATAGTGCCTCATTATGGACCCTTCAGACTACCATGTGTATAGGGTGTAGTATGTGTGCTGTTCCATATTTGACCAAAATGGTCATTTATCTCCTCAAGAAATTTCGCTGAAAAAGCATTTTTTTAAAACTTAATTTTCTCTAATCCCAAAATTATTTCAGATATTGGACTAAAAGTGCCTTATTATGGACCCTTCAGACTACCATGTGTATAGGGTGTAGTATGTGTGCTTTTCCATATTTGACCAAAATGGTCATTTATCTCCTCAAAAAATTTCGCTGAAAAAACATTTTTTTAAAACTTAATTTACTCAAATCCCAAAATTATTTCAGATATTGGACTTATAGTGCCTTATTATGGACCCTTCAGACTACCATGCGTATAGGGTGTAGTATGTGTGCTATTCCATATTTGACCAAAATGGTCATTTATCTCCTCAAGAAATTTCGCTGAAAAAGCATTTTTTAAAACTTAATTTTCTCAAATCCCAAAATTATTTCAGATATTGGACTTATAGTGCCTTATTATGGACCCTTCAGACTACCATGTGTATAGGGTGTAGTATGTGTGCTATTCCATATTTGACCAAAATGGTCATTTATCTTCTCAAGAAATTTCGCTGAAAAAGCATTTTTTTTAAAATTTAATTTTCTCAAATCCCAAAATTATTTCAGATATTGGACTTATAGTGCCTTATTATGGACCCTTCAAACTACCATGTGTATAGGGTGTAGTATGTGTGCTATTCCATATTTGACCAAAATGGTCATTTATCTCCTCAAGAAATTTCGCTGAAAAAGCATTTTTTAAAACTTAATTTTCTCAAATCCCAAAATTATTTCAGATATTGGACTTATAGTGCCTTATTATGGACCCTTCAGACTACCATGTGTATAGGGTGTAGTATGTGTGCTATTCCATATTTGACCAAAATGGTCATTTATCTTCTCAAGAAATTTCGCCGAAAAAGCATTTTTTTAAAACTTAATTTTCTCAAATCACAAAATTATTTCAGATATTGGACTTTAGTGCCTTATTATGGACCCTTCAGACTACCATGTGTATAGGGTGTAGTATGTGTGCTATTCCATATTTGACCAAAATGGTCATTTATCTTCTAAAGAAATTTCGCTGAAAAAGCATTTTTTTAAAACTTAATTTTCTCAAATCCCAAAATTATTTCAGATATTGGACTTACAGTGCCTTATTATAGACCCTTCAGACTACCATGTGTATAGGGTGTAGTATGTATGCTATTCCATATTTGACCAAAATGGTCATTTATATCCTCAAGAAATTTCGCTGAAAAAGCATTTTTTAAAACTTAATGTTCTCAAATCCCAAAATTATTTCAGATATTGGACTAATAGTGCCTTATTATGGACCCTTCAGACTACCGTGTGTATAGGGTGTAGTATGTGTGCTATTCCATATTTGACCAAAATGGTCATTTATCTTCTCAAGAAATTTCGCTGAAAAAGCATTTTTTTAAAAATTTAATTTTCTCAAATCCCAAAATTATTTCAGATATTGGACTTATAGTGCCTTATTATGGACCCTTCAAACTACCATGTGTATAGGGTGTAGTATGTGTGCTATTCCATATTTGACCAAAATGGTCATTTATCTTCTAAAGAAATTTCGCTGAAAAAGCATTTTTTTAAAACTTAATTTTCTCAAATCCCAAAATTATTTCAGATATTGGACTTACAGTGCCTTATTATAGACCCTTCAGACTACCATGTGTATAGGGTGTAGTATGTGTGCTATTCCATATTTGACCAAAATGGTCATTTATCTTCTCAAGAAATTTCGCTGAAAAAGCATTTTTTTAAAACTTAATTTTCTCAAATCCTCAAATTATTTCAGATATTGGACTTTAGTGCCTTATTATGGACCCTTCAGACTACCATGTGTATAGGGTGTAGTATGTGTGCTATTCCATATTTGACCAAAATGGTCATTTATCTTCTCAAGAAATTTCGCTGAAAAAGCATTTTTTTAAAACTTAATTTTCTCAAATCCCAAAATTATTTCAGATATTGGACTTATAGTGCCTTATTATGGACCCTTCAGACTACCATGTGTATAGGGTGTAGTATGTGTGCTGTTCCATATTTGACCAAAATGGTCATTTATCTCCTCAAGAAATTTCGCTGAAAAAGCATTTTTTTAAAACTTAATTTTCTCAAATCCCAAAATTATTTCAGATATTGGACTAATAGTGCCTTATTATGGACCCTTCAGACTACCATGTGTATAGGGTGTAGTATGTGTGCTTTTCCATATTTGACCAAAATGGTCATTTATCTCCTCAAGAAATTTCGCTGAAAAAACATTTTTTTAAAACTTAATTTTCTCAAATCCCAAAATTATTTCAGATATTGGACTTATAGTGCCTTATTATGGACCCTTCAGACTACCATGCGTATAGGGTGTAGTATGTGTGCTATTCCATATTTGACCAAAATGGTCATTTATCTCCTCAAGAAATTTCGCTGAAAAAGCATTTTTTAAAACTTAATTTTCTCAAATCCCAAAATTATTTCAGATATTGGACTTATAGTGCCTTATTATGGACCCTTAAGACTACCATGTGTATAGGGTGTAGTATGTGTGCTATTCCCTATTTGACCAAAGTGGTCATTTATCTTCTCAAGAAATTTCGCTGAAAAAGCATTTTTTTAAAACTTAATTTTCTCAAATCCCAAAATTATTTCAGATATTGGACTTATAGTGCCTTATTATGGACCCTTCAGACTACCATGTGTATAGGGTGTAGTATGTGTGCTATTCCATATTTGACCAAAATGGTAATTTATCTCCTCAAGAAATTTCGCTGAAAAAGCATTTTTTAAAACTTAATTTTCTCAAATCCCAAAATTATTTCAGATATTGGACTTATAGTGCCTTATTATTGACCCTTCAGACTACCATGTGTATAGGGTGTAGTATGTGTGCTATTCCATATTTGACCAAAATGGTCATTTATCTTCTCAAGAAATTTCGCTGAAAAAGCATTTTTTTAAAAATTTAATTTTCTCAAATCCCAAAATTATTTCAGATATTGGACTTATAGTGCCTTATTATGGACCCTTCAAACTACCATGTGTATAGGGTGTAGTATGTGTGCTATTCCATATTTGACCAAAATGGTCATTTATCTCCTCAAGAAATTTCGCTGAAAAAGCATTTTTTAAAACTTAATTTTCTCAAATCCCAAAATTATTTCAGATATTGGACTTATAGTGCCTTATTATGGACCCTTCAGACTACCATGTGTATAGGGTGTAGTATGTGTGCTATTCCATATTTGACCAAAATGGTCATTTATCTTCTCAAGAAATTTCGCCGAAAAAGCATTTTTTTAAAACTTAATTTTCTCAAATTCCAAAATTATTTCAGATATTGGACTTTAGTGCCTTATTATGGACCCTTCAGACTACCATGTGTATAGGGTGTAGTATGTGTGCTATTCCATATTTGACCAAAATGGTCATTTATCTTCTAAAGAAATTTCGCTGAAAAAGCATTTTTTTAAAACTTAATTTTCTCAAATCCCAAAATTATTTCAGATATTGGACTTACAGTGCCTTATTATAGACCCTTCAGACTACCATGTGTATAGGGTGTAGTATGTATGCTATTCCATATTTGACCAAAATGGTCATTTATATCCTCAAGAAATTTCGCTGAAAAAGCATTTTTTAAAACTTAATTTTCTCAAATCCCAAAATTATTTCAGATATTGGACTAATAGTGCCTTATTATGGACCCTTCAGACTACCGTGTGTATAGGGTGTAGTATGTGTGCTATTCCATATTTGACCAAAATGGTAATTTATCTTCTCAAGAAATTTCGCTGAAAAAGCATTTTTTTAAAAATTTAATTTTCTCAAATCCCAAAATTATTTCAGATATTGGACTTATAGTGCCTTATTATGGACCCTTCAAACTACCATGTGTATAGGGTGTAGTATGTGTGCTATTCCATATTTGACCAAAATGGTCATTTATCTTCTAAAGAAATTTCGCTGAAAAAGCATTTTTTTAAAACTTAATTTTCTCAAATCCCAAAATTATTTCAGATATTGGACTTACAGTGCCTTATTATAGACCCTTCAGACTACCATGTGCATAGGGTGTAGTATGTGTGCTATTCCATATTTGACCAAAATGGTCATTTATCTTCTCAAGAAATTTCGCTGAAAAAGCATTTTTTTAAAACTTAATTTTCTCAAATCCTCAAATTATTTCAGATATTGGACTTTAGTGCCTTATTATGGACCCTTCAAACTACCATGTGTATAGGGTGTAGTATGTGTGCTATTCCATATTTGACCAAAATGGTCATTTATCTTCTCAAGAAATTTCGCTGAAAAAGCATTTTTTTAAAACTTAATTTTCTCAAATCCCAAAATTATTTCAGATATTGGACTTATAGTGCCTTATTATGGACCCTTCAGACTACCATGTGTATAGGGTGTAGTATGTGTGCTGTTCCATATTTGACCAAAATGGTCATTTATCTCCTCAAGAAATTTCGCTGAAAAAGCATTTTTTTAAAACTTAATTTTCTCAAATCCCAAAATTATTTCAGATATTGGACTAATAGTGCCTTATTATGGACCCTTCAGACTACCATGTGTATAGGGTGTAGTATGTGTGCTTTTCCATATTTGACCAAAATGGTCATTTATCTCCTCAAGAAATTTCGCTGAAAAAACATTTTTTTAAAACTTAATTTTCTCAAATCCCAAAATTATTTCAGATATTGGACTTATAGTGCCTTATTATGGACCCTTCAGACTACCATGCGTATAGGGTGTAGTATGTGTGCTATTCCATATTTGACCAAAATGGTCATTTATCTCCTCAAGAAATTTCGCTGAAAAAGCATTTTTTAAAACTTAATTTTCTCAAATCCCAAAATTATTTCAGATATTGGACTTATAGTGCCTTATTATGGACCCTTAAGACTACCATGTGTATAGGGTGTAGTATGTGTGCTATTCCCTATTTGACCAAAGTGGTCATTTATCTTCTCAAGAAATTTCGCTGAAAAAGCATTTTTTTAAAACTTAATTTTCTCAAATCCCAAAATTATTTCAGATATTGGACTTATAGTGCCTTATTATGGACCCTTCAGACTACCATGTGTATAGGGTGTAGTATGTGTGCTATTCCATATTTGACCAAAATGGTCATTTATCTCCTCAAGAAATTTCGCTGAAAAAGCATTTTTTAAAACTTAATTTTCTCAAATCCCAAAATTATTTCAGATATTGGACTTATAGTGCCTTATTATTGACCCTTCAGACTACCATGTGTATAGGGTGTAGTATGTGTGCTATTCCATATTTGACCAAAATGGTCATTTATCTTCTCAAGAAATTTCGCTGAAAAAGCATTTTTTTAAAAATTTAATTTTCTCAAATCCCAAAATTATTTCAGATATTGGACTTATAGTGCCTTATTATGGACCCTTCAAACTACCATGTGTATAGGGTGTAGTATGTGTGCTATTCCATATTTGACCAAAATGGTCATTTATCTCCTCAAGAAATTTCGCTGAAAAAGCATTTTTTAAAACTTAATTTTCTCAAATCCCAAAATTATTTCAGATATTGGACTTATAGTGCCTTATTATGGACCCTTCAGACTACCATGTGTATAGGGTGTAGTATGTGTGCTATTCCATATTTGACCAAAATGGTCATTTATCTTCTCAAGAAATTTCGCCGAAAAAGCATTTTTTTAAAACTTAATTTTCTCAAATCCCAAAATTATTTCAGATATTGGACTTTAGTGCCTTATTATGGACCCTTCAGACTACCATGTGTATAGGGTGTAGTATGTGTGCTATTCCATATTTGACCAAAATGGTCATTTATCTTCTAAAGAAATTTCGCTGAAAAAGCATTTTTTTAAAACTTAATTTTCTCAAATCCCAAAATTATTTCAGATATTGGACTTACAGTGCCTTATTATAGACCCTTCAGACTACCATGTGTATAGGGTGTAGTATGTATGCTATTCCATATTTGACCAAAATGGTCATTTATATCCTCAAGAAATTTCGCTGAAAAAGCATTTTTTAAAACTTAATTTTCTCAAATCCCAAAATTATTTCAGATATTGGACTAATAGTGCCTTATTATGGACCCTTCAGACTACCGTGTGTATAGGGTGTAGTATGTGTGCTATTCCATATTTGACCAAAATGGTAATTTATCTTCTCAAGAAATTTCGCTGAAAAAGCATTTTTTTAAAAATTTAATTTTCTCAAATCCCAAAATTATTTCAGATATTGGACTTATAGTGCCTTATTATGGACCCTTCAAACTACCATGTGTATAGGGTGTAGTATGTGTGCTATTCCATATTTGACCAAAATGGTCATTTATCTTCTAAAGAAATTTCGCTGAAAAAGCATTTTTTTAAAACTTAATTTTCTCAAATCCTCAAATTATTTCAGATATTGGACTTTAGTGCCTTATTATGGACCCTTCAAACTACCATGTGTATAGGGTGTAGTATGTGTGCTATTCCATATTTGACCAAAATGGTCATTTATCTTCTCAAGAAATTTCGCTGAAAAAGCATTTTTTTAAAACTTAATTTTCTCAAATCCCAAAATTATTTCAGATATTGGACTTATAGTGCCTTATTATGGACCCTTCAGACTACCATGTGTATAGGGTGTAGTATGTGTGCTGTTCCATATTTGACCAAAATGGTCATTTATCTCCTCAAGAAATTTCGCTGAAAAAGCATTTTTTTAAAACTTAATTTTCTCAAATCCCAAAATTATTTCAGATATTGGACTAATAGTGCCTTATTATGGACCCTTCAGACTACCATGTGTATAGGGTGTAGTATGTGTGCTTTTCCATATTTGACCAAAATGGTCATTTATCTCCTCAAGAAATTTCGCTGAAAAAACATTTTTTTAAAACTTAATTTTCTCAAATCCCAAAATTATTTCAGATATTGGACTTATAGTGCCTTATTATGGACCCTTCAGACTACCATGCGTATAGGGTGTAGTATGTGTGCTATTCCATATTTGACCAAAATGGTCATTTATCTCCTAAAGAAATTTCGCTGAAAAAGCATTTTTTAAAACTTAATTTTCTCAAATCCCAAAATTATTTCAGATATTGGACTTATAGTGCCTTATTATGGACCCTTAAGACTACCATGTGTATAGGGTGTAGTATGTGTGCTATTCCCTATTTGACCAAAGTGGTCATTTATCTTCTCAAGAAATTTCGCTGAAAAAGCATTTTTTTAAAACTTAATTTTCTCAAATCCCAAAATTATTTCAGATATTGGACTTATAGTGCCTTATTATGGACCCTTCAGACTACCATGTGTATAGGGTGTAGTATGTGTGCTATTCCATATTTGACCAAAATGGTCATTTATCTCCTCAAGAAATTTCGCTGAAAAAGCATTTTTTTAAAACTTAATTTTCTCAAATCCCAAAATTATTTCAGATATTGGACTTATAGTGCCTTATTATGGACCCTTCAGACTACCATGTGTTTAGGGTGTAGTATGTGTGCTATTTCATATTTGACCAAAATGGTCATTTATCTCCTCAAGAAATTTCGCTGAAAAAGCATTTTTTTAAAACTTAATTTTCTCAAATCCCAAAATTATTTCAGATATTGGACTTATAGTGCCTTATTATGGACCCTTCAGACTACCATGTGTATACGGTGTAGTATGTGTGCTATGCCATATTTGACCAAAATGGTCATTTATCTTCTCAAGAAATTTCGCTGAAAAAGCATTTTTTTAAAACTTAATTTTCTCAAATCCCAAAATTATTTCAGATATTGGACTTATAGTGCCTTATTATGGACCCTTCAGACTACCATGTGTATAGGGTGTAGTATGTGTGCTATTCCATATTTGACCAAAATGGTCAAATATCTTCTCAAGAAATTTCGTTGAAAAAGCATTTTTTTAAAACTTAATTTTCTCAAATCCCAAAATTATTTCAGATATTGGACTAATAGTGCCTTATTATGGACCCTTCAGACTACCATGTGTATAGGGTGTAGTATGTGTGCTATTCCATATTTGACCAAAATGGTCATTTATCTTCTCAAGAAATTTCGCTGAAAAAGCATTTTTTTAAAACTTAATTTTCTCAAATCCCAAAATTATTTCAGATATTGGACTTATAGTGCCTTATTATGGACCCTTCAGACTACCATGTGTATAGGGCGTAGTATGTGTGCTATTCCATATTTAACCAAAATGGTAATTTATCTTCTTAAGAAATTTCGCTGAAACAGCATTTTTTTAAAACTTAATTTTCTCAAATCCCAAAATTATTTCAGATATTGGACTTATAGTGCCTTATTATGGACCCTTCAGACTACCATGTGTATAGGGTGTAGTATGTGTGCTATTCCATATTTGACCAAAATAGTCATTTATCTTCTCAAGAAATTTCGCTGAAAAAGCGTTTTTTTAAAACTTAATTTTCTCAAATCGCAAAATTATTTCAGATATTGGACTAATAGTGCCTTATTATGGACCCTTCAGACTACCATGTGTATAGGGTGTAGTATGTGTGCTATTCCATATTTTTAAAACTTAATTTTCTCAAATCCCAAAATTATTTCAGATATTGGACTTATAGTGCCTTATTATGGACCCTTCAGACTACCATGTGTATAGGGTGTAGTATGTGTGCTATTCCATATTTTTAAAACTTAATTTTCTCAAATCCCAAAATTATTTCAGATATTGGACTTATAGTGCCTTATTATGGACCCTTCAGACTACCATGTGTATAGGGTGTAGTATGTGTGCTATGCCATATTTGACCAAAATGGTCATTTATCTTCTCAAGAAATTTCGCTAAAAAAGCATTTTTTTAAAACTTAATTTTCTCAAATCCCAAAATTATTTCAGATATTGGACTTATAGTGCCTTATTATGCACCCTTCAGACTACCATGTGTATAGGGTGTAGTATGTGTGCTATTCCATATTTGACCAAAATGGTCATTTATCTCCTTAAGAAATTTCGCTGAAAAAGCATTTTTTAAAACTTAATTTTCTCAAATCCCAAATTATTTCAGATATTGGACTAATAGTGCCTTATTATGGACCCTTCAGACTACCATGTGTATAGAGTGTAGTATGTGTGCTATTCCATATTTGACCAAAATGGTCATTTATCTTCTCAAGAAATTTCGCTTGAAAAGCATTTTTTTAAAACTTAATTTTCTCAAATCCCAAAATTATTTCAGATATTGGACTAATAGTGCCTTATTATGGACCCTTCAGACTACCATGTATATAGGGTGTAGTAGGTGTGCTATTCCATATTTGACCAAAATGGTCATTTATCTTCTCAAGAAATTTCGCTGAAAAAGCATTTTTTTAAAACTTAATTTTCTCAAATCCCAAAAATTTCAGATATTGGACTTATAGTGCCTTATTATGGACCCTTCAGACTACCATGTGTATAGGGTGTAGTATGTGTGCTATTCCATATTTGACCAAAATGGTCATTTATCTTCTCAAGAAATTTCGCTGAAAAAGCATTTTTTTAAAACTTAATTTTCTCAAATCCCAAAATTATTTCAGATATTAGACTTATAGTGCCTTATTATGGACCCTTCAGACTACCATGTGTATAGGGTGTAGTATGTTTGCTATTCCATATTTGACCAAAATGGTCATTTATCTTCTCAAGAAATTTCGCTGAAAAAGCATTTTTTTAAAACTTAATTTTCTCAAATCCCAAAATTATTTCAGATATTGGACTTATAGTGCCTTATTATGGACCCTTCAGACTACCATGTGTATAGGGTGTAGTATGTGTGCTGTTCCATATTTGACCAAAATGGTCATTTATCTCCTCAAGAAATTTCGCTGAAAAAGCATTTTTTTAAAACTTAATTTTCTCAAATCCCAAAATTATTTCAAATATTGGACTAATAGTGCCTTATTATGTACCCTTCAGACTACCATGTGTATAGGGTGTAGTATGTGTGCTTTTCCATATTTGACCAAAATGGTCATTTATCTCCTTAAGAAATTTCGCTGAAAAAACATTTTTTTAAAACATAATTTTCTGAAATCCCAAAATTATTTCAGATATTGGACTTATAGTGCCTTATTATGGACCCTTCAGACTACCATGCGTATAGGGTGTAGTATGTGTGCTATTCCATATTTGACCAAAATGGTCATTTATCTCCTCAAAAAATTTCGCTGAAAAAGCATTTTTTAAAACTTAATTTTCTCAAATCCCAAAATTATTTCAGATATTGGACTTATAGTGCCTTATTATGGACCCTTCAGACTACCATGTGTATAGGGTGTAGTATGTGTGCTATTCCATATTTGTCCAAAATGGTCATTTATCTTCTCAAGAAATTTCGCTGAAAAAGCATTTTTTTAAAACTTAATTTTCTCAAATCCCAAAATTATTTCAGATATTGGACTAATAGTGCATTATTATGGACCCTTCAGACTACCATGTGTATAGGGTGTAGTATGTGTGCTATTCCATATTTGACCAATATGGTCATTTATCTTCTCAAGAAATTTCGCTGAAAAAGCATTTTTTTAAAAATTTAATTTTCTCAAATCCCAAAATTATTTCAGATATTGGACTTATAGTGCCTTATTATGGACCCTTCAGACTACCATGTGTATAGGGTGTAGTATGTGTGCTATTCCATATTTGACCAAAATGGTCATTTATCTTCTAAAGAAATTTCGCTGAAAAGGCATTTTTTTAAAACTTAATTTTCTCAAATCCCAAAATTATTTCAGATATTGGACTTATAGTGCCTTATTATGGACCCTTCAGACTACCATGTGTATAGGGTGTAGTATGTGTGCTATTCCATATTTGACCAAAATGGTCATTTATCTTCTCAAGAAATTTCGCTGAAAAACCATTTTTTTAAAACTTAATTTTCTCAAATCCCAAAATTATTTCAAATATTGGACTAATAGTGCCTTATTATGGACCCTTCAGACTACCATGTGTATAGGGTGTAGTATGTGTGCTTTTCCATATTTGACCAAAATGGTCATTTATCTCCTCAAGAAATTTCGCTGAAAAAACATTTTTTTAAAACTTAATTTTCTGAAATCCCAAAATTATTTCAGATATTGGACTTATAGTGCCTTATTATGGACCCTTCAGACTACCACGCGTATAGGGTGTAGTATGTGTGCTATTCCATATTTGACCAAAATGGTCATTTATCTCCTCAAGAAATTTCGCTGAAAAAGCATTTTTTAAAACTTAATTTTCTCAAATCCCAAAATTATTTCAGATATTGGACTTATAGTGCCTTATTATGGACCCTTCAGACTACCATGTGTATAGGGTGTAGTATGTGTGCTATTCCATATTTGTCCAAAATGGTCATTTATCTTCTCAAGAAATTTCGCTGAAAAAGCATTTTTTTAAAACTTAATTTTCTCAAATCCCAAAATTATTTCAGATATTGGACTAATAGTGCATTATTATGGACCCTTCAGACTACCATGTGTATAGGGTGTAGTATGTGTGCTATTCCATATTTGACCAATATGGTCATTTATCTTCTCAAGAAATTTCGCTGAAAAAGCATTTTTTTAAAAATTTAATTTTCTCAAATCCCAAAATTATTTCAGATATTGGACTTATAGTGCCTTATTATGGACCCTTCAAACTACCATGTGTATAGGGTGTAGTATGTGTGCTATTCCATATTTGACCAAAATGGTCATTTATCTTCTAAAGAAATTTCGCTGAAAAGGCATTTTTTTAAAACTTAATTTTCTCAAATCCCAAAATTATTTCAGATATTGGACTTATAGTGCCTTATTATGGACCCTTCAGACTACCATGTGTATAGGGTGTAGTATGTGTGCTATTCCATATTTGACCAAAATGGTCATTTATCTTCTCAAGAAATTTCGCTGAAAAACCATTTTTTTAAAACTTAATTTTCTCAAATCCCAAAATTATTTCAAATATTGGACTAATAGTGCCTTATTATGGACCCTTCAGACTACCATGTGTATAGGGTGTAGTATGTGTGCTTTTCCATATTTGACCAAAATGGTCATTTATCTCCTCAAGAAATTTCGCTGAAAAAACATTTTTTTAAAACTTAATTTTCTGAAATCCCAAAATTTTTCAGATATTGGAGTTATAGTGCCTTATTATGGACCCTTCAGACTACCACGCGTATAGGGTGTAGTATGTGTGCTATTCCATATTTGACCAAAATGGTCATTTATCTCCTCAAGAAATTTCGCTGAAAAAGCATTTTTTAAAACTTAATTTTCTCAAATCCCAAATTTATTTCAGAGATTGGACTTATAGTGCCTTATTATGGACCCTTCAGACTACCATGTGTATAGGGTGTAGTATGTGTGCTATTCCATATTTGACCAAAATGGTCATTTATCTTCTCAAGAAATTTCGCTGAAAAAGCATTTTTTTAAAACTTAATTTTCTCAAATCCCAAAATTATTTCAGATATTGGACTAATAGTGCATTATTATGGACCCTTCAGACTACCATGTGTATAGGGTGTGGTATGTGTGCTATTCCATATTTGACCAAAATGGTCATTTATCTCCTCAAGAAATTTCGCTGAAAAAGCATTTTTTTAAAACTTAATTTTCTCAAATCCCAAAATTATTTCAAATATTGGACTAATAGTGCCTTATTATGGACCCTTCAGACTACCATGTGTATAGGGTGTAGTATGTGTGCTATTCCATATTTTTAAAACTTAATTTTCTCAAATCCCAAAATTATTTCAGATATTGGACTTATAGTGCCTTATTATGGACCCTTCAGACTACCATGTGTATAGGGTGTAGTATGTGTGCTATGCCATATTTGACCAAAATGGTCATTTATCTTCTCAAGAAATTTCGCTAAAAAAGCATTTTTTTAAAACTTAATTTTCTCAAATCCCAAAATTATTTCAGATATTGGACTTATAGTGCCTTATTATGCACCCTTCAGACTACCATGTGTATAGGGTGTAGTATGTGTGCTATTCCATATTTGACCAAAATGGTCATTTATCTCCTCAAGAAATTTCGCTGAAAAAAGCATTTTTTAAAACTTAATTTTCTCAAATCCCAAAAATTATTTTCAGATATTGGACTAATAGTGCCTTATTATGGACCCTTCAGACTACCATGTGTATAGGGTGTAGTATGTGTGCTATTCCATATTTGACCAAAATGGTCATTTATCTTCTCAAGAAATTTCGCTTGAAAAGCATTTTTTTAAAACTTAATTTTCTCAAATCCCAAAATTATTTCAGATATTGGACTAATAGTGCCTTATTATGGACCCTTCAGACTACCATGTATATAGGGTGTAGTAGGTGTGCTATTCCATATTTGACCAAAATGGTCATTTATCTTCTCAAGAAATTTCGCTGAAAAAGCATTTTTTTAAAACTTAATTTTCTCAAATCCCAAAAATTTCAGATATTGGACTTATAGTGCCTTATTATGGACCCTTCAGACTACCATGTGTATAGGGTGTAGTATGTGTGCTTTTCCATATTTGACCAAAATGGTCATTTATCTCCTTAAGAAATTTCGCTGAAAAAACATTTTTTTAAAACTTAATTTTCTGAAATCCCAAAATTATTTCAGATATCGGACTTATAGTGCCTTATTATGGACCCTTCAGACTACCATGCGTATAGGGTGTAGTATGTGTGCTATTCCATATTTGACCAAAATGGTCATTTATCTCCTCAAGAAATTTCGCTGAAAAAGCATTTTTTAAAACTTAATTTTCTCAAATCCCAAAATTATTTCAGATATTGGACTTATAGTGCCTTATTATGGATCCTTCAGACTACCATGTGTATAGGGTGTAGTATGTGTGCTATTCCATATTTGTCCAAAATGGTCATTTATCTTCTCAAGAAATTTCGCTGAAAAAGCATTTTTTTAAAACTTAATTTTCTCAAATCCCAAAATTATTTCAGATATTGGACTAATAGTGCATTATTATGGACCCTTCAGACTACCATGTGTATAGGGTGTAGTATGTGTGCTATTCCATATTTGACCAATATGGTCATTTATCTTCTCAAGAAATTTCGCTGAAAAAGCATTTTTTTTAAAATTTAATTTTCTCAAATCCCAAAATTATTTCAGATATTGGACTTATAGTGCCTTATTATGGACCCTTCAAACTACCATGTGTATAGGGTGTAGTATGTGTGCTATTCCATATTTGACCAAAATGGTCATTTATCTTCTAAAGAAATTTCGCTGAAAAGGCATTTTTTTTAAAACTTAATTTTCTCAAATCCCAAAATTATTTCAGATATTGGACTTATAGTGCCTTATTATGGATCCTTCAGACTACCATGCGTATAGGGTGTAGTATGTGTGCTATTCCATATTTGACCAAAATGGTCATTTATCTCCTCAAGAAATTTCGCTGAAAAAGCATTTTTTAAAACTTAATTTTCTCAAATCCCAAAATTATTTCAGAGATTGGACTTAAAGTGCCTTATTATGGACCCTTCAGACTACCATGTGTATAGGGTGTAGTATGTGTGCTATTCCATATTTGACCAAAATGGTCATTTATCTTCTCAAGAAATTTCGCTGAAAAAGCATTTTTTTAAAACTTAATTTTCTCAAATCCCAAAATTATTTCAGATATTGGACTTATAGTGCCTTATTATGGACCCTTCAGACTACCATGTGTATAGGGTGTAGTATGTGTGCTATTCCATATTTGACCTAAATGGTCATTTATCTTCTCAAGAAATTTCGCTGAAAAAGCATTTTTTAAACTTAATTTTCTCAAATCCCAGAATTATTTCAGATATTGGACTTATAGTGCCTTATTATGGACCCTTCAGACTACCATGTGTATATGGTGTAGTATGTGTGCTATTCCATATTTGACCAAAATGGTCATTTATCTTCTCAAGAAATTTCGCTGAAAAACCATTTTTTTAAAACTTAATTTTCTCAAATCCCAAAATTATTTCAAATATTGGACTAATAGTGCCTTATTATGGACCCTTCAGACTACCATGTGTATAGGGTGTAGTATGTGTGCTTTTCCATATTTGACCAAAATGGTCATTTATCTCCTCAAGAAATTTCGCTGAAAAAACATTTTTTTAAAACTTAATTTTCTGAAATCCCAAAATTATTTCAGATATTGGACTTATAGTGCCTTATTATGGACCCTTCAGACTACCATGTGTATAGGGTGTAGTATGTGTGCTATTCCATATTTGACCAAAATGGTCATTTATCTCCTCAAGAAATTTCGCTGAAAAAGCATTTTTTAAAACTTAATTTTTTCAAATCCCAAAATTATTTCAGATATTGGACTTATAGTGCCTTATTATGGACCCTTCAGACTACCATGTGTATAGGGTGTAGTATGTGTGCTATTTCATATTTGACCTAAATGGTCATTTATCTTCTCAAGAAATTTCGCTGAAAAAGCATTTTTTAAACTTAATTTTCTCAAATCCCAGAATTATTTCAGATATTGGACTTATAGTGCCTTATTATGGACCCTTCAGACTACCATGTGTATATGGTGTAGTATGTGTGCTATTCCATATTTGACCAAAATGGTCATTTATCTTCTCAAGAAATTTCGCTGAAAAACCATTTTTTTAAAACTTAATTTTCTCAAATCCCAAAATTATTTCAACTATTGGACTAATAGTGCCTTATTATGGACCCTTCAGACTACCATGTGTATAGGGTGTAGTATGTGTGCTTTTCCATATTTGACCAAAATGGTCATTTATCTCCTCAAGAAATTTCGCTGAAAAAACATTTTTTTAAAACTTAATTTTCTGAAATCCCAAAATTATTTCAGATATTGGACTTATAGTGCCTTATTATGGACCCTTCAGACTATCACGCGTATAGGGTGTAGTATGTGTGCTATTCCATATTTGACCAAAATGGTCATTTATCTCCTCAAGAAATTTCGCTGAAAAAGCATTTTTTAAAACTTAATTTTCTCAAATCCCAAAATTATTTCAGAGATTGGACTTAAAGTGCCTTATTATGGACCCTTCAGACTACCATGTGTATAGGGTGTAGTATGTGTGCTATTCCATATTTGACCAAAATGGTCATTTATCTTCTCAAGAAATTTCGCTGAAAAAGCATTTTTTTAAAACTTAATTTTCTCAAATCCCAAAATTATTTCAGATATTGGACTAATAGTGCATTATTATGGACCCTTCAGACTACCATGTGTATAGGGTGTAGTATGTGTGCTATTCCATATTTGTCCAAAATGGTCATTTATCTTCTCAAGAAATTTCGCTGAAAAAGCATTTTTTTTAAAATTTAATTTTCTCAAATCCCAAAATTATTTCAGATATTGGACTTATAGTGCCTTATTATGGACCCTTCAGACTACCATGTGTATAGGGTGTAGTATGTGTGCTGTTCCATATTTGACCAAAATGGTCATTTATCTCCTCAAGAAATTTCGCTGAAAAAGCATTTTTTTAAAACTTAATTTTCTCAAATCCCAAAATTATTTCAAATATTGGACTTATAGTGCCTTATTATGGACCCTTCAGACTACCACGCGTATAGGGTGTAGTATGTGTGCTATTCCATATTTGACCAAAATGGTCATTTATCTCCTCAAGAAATTTCGCTGAAAAAGCATTTTTTAAAACTTAATTTTCTCAAATCCCAAAATTATTTCAGAGATTGGACTTATAGTGCCTTATTATGGACCCTTCAGACTACCATGTGTATAGGGTGTAGTATGTGTGCTATTCCATATTTGACCAAAATGGTCATTTATCTTCTCAAGAAATTTCGCTGAAAAAGCATTTTTTTAAAATTTAATTTTCTCAAATCCCAAAATTATTTCAGATATTGGACTAATAGTGCATTATTATGGACCCTTCAGACTACCATGTGTATAGGGTGTGGTATGTGTGCTATTCCATATTTGACCAATATGGTCATGTATCTTCTCAAGAAATTTCGCTGAAAAAGCATTTTTTTAAAAATTTAATTTTCTCAAATCCCAAAATTATTTCAGATATTGGACTTATAGTGCCTTATTATGGACCCTTCAAACTACCATGTGTATAGGGTGTAGTATGTGTGCTATTCCATATTTGACCAAAATGGTCATTTATCTTCTCAAGAAATTTCGCTGAAAAAGCATTTTTTTAAAACTTAATTTTCTCAAATCCCAAAATTATTTCAGATATTGGACTTATAGTGCCTTATTATGGCCCCTTAGACTACCGTGTGTATAGGGTGTAGTATGTGTGCTGTTCCATATTTGTCCAAAATGGTCATTTATCTCCTCAAGAAATTTCGCTGAAAAAGCATTTTTTTAAAACTTAATTTTCTCAAATCCCAAAATTATTTCAGATATTGGACTTATAGTGCCTTATTATGGACCCTTCAGACTACCATGTGTATAGGGTGTAGTATGTGTGCTTTTCCATATTTGACCAAAATGGTCATTTATCTTCTCAAGAAATTTCGCTGAAAAAGCATTTTTTAAAACTTAATTTTCTCAAATCCCAAAATTATTTCAGAGATTGGACTTAAAGTGCCTTATTATGGACCCTTCAGACTACCATGTGTATAGGGTGTAGTATGTGTGCTTTTCCATATTTGACCAAAATGGTCATTTATCTCCTCAAGAAATTTCGCTGAAAAAACATTTTTTTGAAACTTAATTTTCTGAAATCCCAAAATTATTTCAGATATTGGACTTATAGTGCCTTATTATGGACCCTTCAGACTATCACGCGTATAGGGTGTAGTATGTGTGCTATTCCATATTTGACCAAAATGGTCATTTATCTCCTCAAGAAATTTCGCTGAAAAAGCATTTTTTAAAACTTAATTTTCTCAAATCCCAAAATTATTTCAGAGATTGGACTTAAAGTGCCTTATTATGGACCCTTCAGACTACCATGTGTATAGGGTGTAGTATGTGTGCTATTCCATATTTGACCAAAATGGTCATTTATCTTCTCAAGAAATTTCGCTGAAAAAGCATTTTTTTAAAACTTAATTTTCTCAAATCCCAAAATTATTTCAGATATTGGACTAATAGTGCATTATTATGGACCCTTCAGACTACCATGTGTATAGGGTGTAGTATGTGTGCTATTCCATATTTGTCCAAAATGGTCATTTATCTTCTCAAGAAATTTCGCTGAAAAAGCATTTTTTTAAAACTAATTTTCTCAAATCCCAAAATTATTTCAGATATTGGACTAATAGTGCATTATTATGGACCCTTCAGACTACCATGTGTATAGGGTGTAGTATGTGTGCTATTCCATATTTGACCAAAATGGTCATTTATCTTCTCAAGAAATTTCGCTGAAAAAGCATTTTTTTAAAACTTAATTTTCTCAAATCCCAAAATTATTTCAGATATTGGACTAATAGTGCATTATTATGGACCCTTCAGACTACCATGTGTATAGGGTGTGGTATGTGTGCTATTCCATATTTGACCAATATGGTCATGTATCTTCTCAAGAAATTTCGCTGAAAAAGCATTTTTTTAAAACTTAATTTTCTCAAATCCCAAAATTATTTCAGATATTGGACTTATAGTGCCTTATTATGGACCCTTTAGACTACCATGTGTATAGGGTGTAGTATGTGTGCTATTCCATATTTGACCAAAATGGTCATTTATCTCCTCAAGAAATTTCGCTGAAAAAGCATTTTTTTAAAACTTAATTCTCTCAAATCCCAAAATTATTTCAAATATTGGACTAATAGTGCCTTATTATGGACCCTTCAGACTACCATGTGTATAGGGTGTAGTATGTGTGCTTTTCCATATTTGACCAAAATGGTCATTTATCTCCTTAAGAAATTTCGCTGAAAAAACATTTTTTTAAAACTTAATTTTCTGAAATCCCAAAATTATTTCAGATATTGGACTTATAGTGCCTTATTATGGACCCTTTAGACTACCATGCGTATAGGGTGTAGTATGTGTGCTATTCCATATTTGACCAAAATGGTCAAAATTATTTCAGAGATTGGACTTAAAGTGCCTTATTATGGACCCTTCAGACTACCATGTGTATAGGGTGTAGTATGTGTGCTTTTCCATATTTGACCAAAATGGTCATTTATCTCCTCAAGAAATTTCGCTGAAAAAACATTTTTTTGAAACTTAATTTTCTGAAATCCCAAAATTATTTCAGATATTGGACTTATAGTGCCTTATTATGGACCCTTCAGACTATCACGCGTATAGGGTGTAGTATGTGTGCTATTCCATATTTGACCAAAATGGTCATTTATCTCCTCAAGAAATTTCGCTGAAAAAGCATTTTTTAAAACTTAATTTTCTCAAATCCCAAAATTATTTCAGAGATTGGACTTAAAGTGCCTTATTATGGACCCTTCAGACTACCATGTGTATAGGGTGTAGTATGTGTGCTATTCCATATTTGACCAAAATGGTCATTTATCTTCTCAAGAAATTTCGCTGAAAAAGCATTTTTTTAAAACTTAATTTTCTCAAATCCCAAAATTATTTCAGATATTGGACTAATAGTGCATTATTATGGACCCTTCAGACTACCATGTGTATAGGGTGTAGTATGTGTGCTATTCCATATTTGTCCAAAATGGTCATTTATCTTCTCAAGAAATTTCGCTGAAAAAGCATTTTTTTAAAACTAATTTTCTCAAATCCCAAAATTATTTCAGATATTGGACTAATAGTGCATTATTATGGACCCTTCAGACTACCATGTGTATAGGGTGTAGTATGTGTGCTATTCCATATTTGACCAAAATGGTCATTTATCTTCTCAAGAAATTTCGCTGAAAAAGCATTTTTTTAAAACTTAATTTTCTCAAATCCCAAAATTATTTCAGATATTGGACTAATAGTGCATTATTATGGACCCTTCAGACTACCATGTGTATAGGGTGTGGTATGTGTGCTATTCCATATTTGACCAATATGGTCATGTATCTTCTCAAGAAATTTCGCTGAAAAAGCATTTTTTTAAAACTTAATTTTCTCAAATCCCAAAATTATTTCAGATATTGGACTTATAGTGCCTTATTATGGACCCTTTAGACTACCATGTGTATAGGGTGTAGTATGTGTGCTATTCCATATTTGACCAAAATGGTCATTTATCTCCTCAAGAAATTTCGCTGAAAAAGCATTTTTTTAAAACTTAATTCTCTCAAATCCCAAAATTATTTCAAATATTGGACTAATAGTGCCTTATTATGGACCCTTCAGACTACCATGTGTATAGGGTGTAGTATGTGTGCTTTTCCATATTTGACCAAAATGGTCATTTATCTCCTTAAGAAATTTCGCTGAAAAAACATTTTTTTAAAACTTAATTTTCTGAAATCCCAAAATTATTTCAGATATTGGACTTATAGTGCCTTATTATGGACCCTTTAGACTACCATGCGTATAGGGTGTAGTATGTGTGCTATTCCATATTTGACCAAAATGGTCATTTATCTCCTCAAGAAATTTCGCTGAAAAAGCATTTTTTAAAACTTAATTTTTTCAAATCCCAAAATTATTTCAGATATTGGACTTATAGTGCCTTATTATGGACCCTTCAGACTACCATGTGTATAGGGTGTACTATGTGTGCTATTCCATATTTGTCCAAAATGGTCATTTATCTTCTCAAGAAATTTCGCTGAAAAAGCATTTTTTTAAAACTTAATTTTCTCAAATCCCAAAATTATTTCAGATATTGGACTAATAGTGCATTATTATGGACCCTTCAGACTACCATGTGTATAGGGTGTAGTATGTGTGCTATTCCATATTTGACCAATATGGTCATTTATCTTCTCAAGAAATTTCGCTGAAAAAGCATTTTTTTTAAAATTTAATTTTCTCAAATCCCAAAATTATTTCAGATATTGGACTTATAGTGCCTTATTATGGACCCTTCAAACTACCATGTGTATAGGGTGTGGTACGTGTGCTATTCCATATTTGACCAAAATGGTCATTTATCTTCTAAAGAAATTTCGCTGAAAAGGCATTTTTTTAAAAATCCCAGAATTATTTCAGATATTGGACTTATAGTGCCTTATTATGGACCCTTCAGACTACCATGTGTATAGGGTGTAGTATGTGTGCTATGCCATATTTGACCAAAATGGTAATTTATCTTCTCAAGAAATTTCGCTGAAAAAGCATTTTTTTAAAACTTAATTTTCTCAAATCCTAAAATTATTTCAAATATTGGACTAATAGTGCCTTATTATGGACCCTTCAGACTACCATGTGTATAGGGTGTAGTATGTGTGCTTTTCCATATTTGACCAAAATGGTCATTTATCTCCTTAAGAAATTTCGCTGAAAAAACATTTTTTTAAAACTTAATTTTCTGAAATCCCAAAATTATTTCAGATATTGGACTTATAGTGCCTTATTATGGACCCTTCAGACTACCATGTGTATAGGGTGTAGTATGTGTGCTATTCCATATTTGACCAAAATGGTCATTTATCTTCTCAAGAAATTTCGCTGAAAAAGCATTTTTTAAAACTTAATTTTCTCAAATCCCAAAATTATTTCAGATATTGGACTAATAGTGCATTGTTATGGACCCTTCAGACTACCATGTGTATAGGGTGTAGTATGTGTGCTATTCCATATTTGACCAATATGGTCATTTATCTTCTCAAGAAATTTCGCTGAAAAAGCATTTTTTTAAAACTTAATTTTCTCAAATCCCAAAATTATTTCAGATATTGGACTTATAGTGCCTTATTATGGACCCTTCAGACTACCATGTGTATAGGGTGTAGTATGTGTGCTATTCCATATTTTTAAAACTTAATTTTCTCAAATCCCAAAATTATTTCAGATATTGGACTTATAGTGCCTTATTATGGACCCTTCAGACTACCATGTGTATAGGGTGTAGTATGTGTGCTATTCCATATTTGACCAAAATGGTCATTTATCTTCTCAAGAAATTTCGCTGAAAAAGCATTTTTTTAAAACTTAATTTTCTCAAATCCCAAAATTATTTCAGATATTGGACTAATAGTGCCTTATTATGGACCCTTCAGACTACCATGTGTATAGGGTGTAGTATGTGTGCTATTTCATATTTGACCAAAATGGTCATTTATCTCCTCAAGAAATTTCGCTGAAAAAGCATTTTTTAAAACTTAATTTTCTCAAATCCCAAAATTATTTCAGATATTGGACTTATAGTGCCTTATTATGGACCCTTCAGACTACCATATGTATAGGCTGTAGTATGTGTGCTATTCCATATTTGACCAAAATGGTCATTTATCTTCTCAAGAAATTTCGCTGAAAAAGCATTTTTTAAAACTTAATTTTCTCAAATCCCGAAATAATTTCAGATATTGGACTTATAGTGCCTTATTATGGACCCTTCAAACTACCATGTGTATAGGGTGTAGTATGTGTGCTTTTCCATATTTGACCAAAATGGTCATTTATCTTCTAAAGAAATTTCGCTGAAAAAGCATTTTTTTAAAACTTAATTTTCTCAAATCCCAAAATTATTTCAGATATTGGATTTATAGTGCCTTATTATGGACCCTTCCGACTACCATGTGTATAGGGTGTAGTATGTGTGCTATTCCATATTTGACCTAAATGGTCATTTATCTCCTCAAAAAATTTCGCTGAAAAAGCATTTTTTAAAACTTAATTTTCTCAAATCCCAGAATTATTTCAGATATTGGACTTATAGTGCCTTATTATGGACCCTTCAGACTACCATGTGTATAGGGTGTAGTATGTGTGCTATGCCATATTTGACCAAAATGGTCATTTATCTTCTCAAGAAATTTCGCTGAAAAAGCATTTTTTTAAAACTTAATTTTCTCAAATCCTAAAATTATTTCAAATATTGGACTTATAGTGCCTTATTATGGACCCTTCAGACTACCATGTGTATAGGGTGTAGTATGTGTGCTATTCCATTTTTGACCAAAATGGTCATTTATCTTCTAAAGAAATTTCGCTGAAAAAGCATTTTTTTAAAACTTAATTTTCTCAAATCCCAAAATTATTTCAGATATTGGACTTATAGTGCCTTATTATGGACCCTTCAAACTACCATGTTTATAGGGTGTAGTATGTGTGCTATTCCATATTTGACCAAAATGGTCATTTATCTTCTAAAGAAATTTCTTTGAAAAAGCATTTTTTTAAAACTTAATTTTCTCAAATCCCAAAATTATTTCAGATATTGGACTTACAGTGCCTTATTATAGACCCTTCAGACTACCATGTGTATAGGGTGTAGTATGTGTGCTATTCCATATTTGACCAAAATGGTCATTTATCTCCTCAAGAAATTTCGCTGAAAAAGCATTTTTTTTAAAACTTAATTTTCTCAAATCCCAAAATTATTTCAGATATTGGACTAATAGTGCCTTATTATGGACCCTTCAGACTACCATGTGTATAGGGTGTAGTATGTGTGCTATTTCATATTTGACCAAAATGGTCATTTATCTCCTCAAGAAATTTCGCTGAAAATGCATTTTTTAAAACTTAATTTTCTCAAATCCCAAAATTATTTCAGATATTGGACTTATAGTGCCTTATTATGGACCCTTCAGACTACCATATGTATAGGGTGTAGTATGTGTGCTATTCCATATTTGACCAAAATGGTCATTTATCTTCTCAAGAAATTTCGCTGAAAAAGCATTTTTTAAAACTTAATTTTCTCAAATCCCAAAATTATTTCAGATATTGGACTAATAGTGCATTATTATGGACCCTTCAGACTACCATGTGTATAGGGTGTAGTATGTGTGCTATTCCATATTTGACCAATATGGTCATTTATCTTCTCAAGAAATTTCGCTGAAAAAGCATTTTTTTAAAACTTAATTTTCTCAAATCCCAAAATTATTTCAGATATTGGACTTATAGTGCCTTATTATGGACCCTTCAGACTACCATGTGTATAGGGTGTAGTATGTGTGCTATTCCATATTTGACCAAAATGGTCATTTATCTTCTCAAGAAATTTCGCTGAAAAAGCATTTTTTTAAAACTCAATTTTCTCAAATTCCAAAATTATTTCAGATATTGGACTTATAGTGCCTTATTATGGACCCTTAAGACTACCATGTGTATAGGGTGTAGTATGTGTGCTATTCCATATTTGACCAAAATGGTCATTTATCTTCTCAAGAAATTTCGCTGAAAAAACATTTTTTTAAAACTTAATTTTCTCAAATCCCAAAATTATTTCAGATATTGGACTTATAGTGCCTTAATATGGACCCTTCAAATTACCATGTGTATAGGGTGTAGTATGCGTGCTACTCCATATTTGACCAAAATGGTCATTTATCTTCTAAAGAAATTTGGCTGAAAAAGCATTTTTTTAAAACTTAATTTTCTCAAATCCCAAAATTATTTCAGATATTGGACTTACAGTGCCTTATTATAGACCCTTCAGACTATCATGTGTAGGGTGTAGTATGTGTGCTATTCCATATTTGACCAAAATGGTCATTTATCTCCTCAAAAAATTTCGCTGAAAAAGCATTTTTTAAAACTTAATTTTCTCAAATCCCAAAATTATTTTAGATATTGGACTAATAGTGCCTTATTATGGAGCCTTCAGACTACCATGTGTATAGGGTGTAGTATGTGTGCTATTCCATATTTGACCAAAATGGTCATTTATCTCCTCAAGAAATTTCGCTGAAAAAGCATTTTTTAAAACTTAATTTTCTCAAATCTTAAAATTATTTCAGATATTGGACTAATAGTGCATTATTATGGACCCCTCAGACTACCATGTGTATAGGGTGTAGTATGTGTGCTATTCCATATTTGACCAATATGGTCATTTATCTTCTCAAGAAATTTCGCTGAAAAAGCATTTTTTTAAAACTTAATTTTCTCAAATCCCAAAATTATTTCAGATATTGGACTTATAGTGCCTTATTATGGACCCTTCAGACTACCATGTGTATAGGGTGTAGTATGTGTGCTATTCCATATTTGACCAAAATGGTCATTTATCTTCTCAAGAAATTTCGCTGAAAAAGCATTTTTTTAAAACTTAATTTTCTCAAATCCCAAAATTATTTCAGATACTGGACTAATAGTGCATTATTATGGACCCTTCAGACTACCATGTGTATAGGGTGTAGTATGTGTGCTATTCCATATTTGACCAATATGGTCATTTATCTTCTCAAGAAATTTCGCTGAAAAAGCATTTTTTTAAAAATTTAATTTTCTCAAATCCCAAAATTATTTCAGATATTGGACTTATAGTGCCTTATTATGGACCCTTCAAACTACCATGTGTATAGGGTGTAGTATGTGTGCTATTCCATATTTGACCAAAATGGTCATTTATCTTCTAAAGAAATTTCGCTGAAAAAGCATTTTTTTAAAACTTAATTTTCTCAAATCCCAAAATTATTTCAGATATTGGACTAATAGTGCCTTATTATGGAGCCTTCAGACTACCATGTGTATAGGGTGTAGTATGTGTGCTATTCCATATTTGACCAAAATGGTCATTTATCTCCTCAAGAAATTTCGCTGAAAAAGCATTTTTTTAAAACTTAATTTTCTCAAATCCCAAAATTATTTCAGATATTGGACTAATAGTGCATTATTATGGACCCTTCAGACTACCATGTGTATAGGGTGTAGTATGTGTGCTATTCCATATTTGACCAATATGGTCATTTATCTTCTCAAGAAATTTCGCTGAAAAAGCATTTTTTTAAAACTTAATTTTCTCAAATCCCAAAATTATTTCAGATATTGGACTTATAGTGCCTTATTATGGACCCTTCAGACTACCATGTGTATAGGGTGTAGTATGTGTGCTATTCCATATTTGACCAAAATGGTCATTTATCTTCTCAAGAAATTTCGCTGAAAAAGCATTTTTTTAAAACTTAATTTTCTCAAATCCCAAAATTATTTCAGATATTGGACTAATAGTGCCTTATTATGGACCCTTCAGACTACCATGTGTATAGGGTGTAGTATGTGTGCTATTTCATATTTGACCAAAATGGTCATTTATCTCCTCAAGAAATTTCGCTGAAAAAGCATTTTTTAAAACTTAATTTTCTCAAATCCCAAAATTATTTCAGATATTGGACTTATAGTGCCTTATTATGGACCCTTCAGACTACCATATGTATAGGGTGTAGTATGTGTGCTATTCCATATTTGACCAAAATGGTCATTTATCTTCTCAAGAAATTTCGCTGAAAAAGCATTTTTTAAAACTTAATTTTCTCAAATCCCGAAATAATTTCAGATATTGGACTTATAGTGCCTTATTATGGACCCTTCAAACTACCATGTGTATAGGGTGTAGTATGTGTGCTTTTCCATATTTGACCAAAATGGTCATTTATCTTCTAAAGAAATTTCGCTGAAAAAGCATTTTTTTAAAACTTAATTTTCTCAAATCCCAAAATTATTTCAGATATTGGATTTATAGTGCCTTATTATGGACCCTTCCGACTACCATGTGTATAGGGTGTAGTATGTGTGCTATTCCATATTTGACCTAAATGGTCATTTATCTCCTCAAAAAATTTCGCTGAAAAAGCATTTTTTAAAACTTAATTTTCTCAAATCCCAGAATTATTTCAGATATTGGACTTATAGTGCCTTATTATGGACCCTTCAGACTACCATGTGTATAGGGTGTAGTATGTGTGCTATGCCATATTTGACCAAAATGGTCATTTATCTTCTCAAGAAATTTCGCTGAAAAAGCATTTTTTTAAAACTTAATTTTCCCAAATCCTAAAATTATTTCAAATATTGGACTTATAGTGCCTTATTATGGACCCTTCAGACTACCATGTGTATAGGGTGTAGTATGTGTGCTATTCCATATTTGACCAAAATGGTCATTTATCTTCTAAAGAAATTTCGCTGAAAAAGCATTTTTTTAAAACTTAATTTTCTCAAATCCCAAAATTATTTCAGATATTGGACTTATAGTGCCTTATTATGGACCCTTCAAACTACCATGTGTATAGGGTGTAGTATGTGTGCTATTCCATATTTGACCAAAATGGTCATTTATCTTCTAAAGAAATTTCGCTGAAAAAGCATTTTTTTAAAACTTAATTTTCTCAAATCCCAAAATTATTTCAGATATTGGACTTACAGTGCCTTATTATAGACCCTTCAGACTACCATGTGTATAGGGTGTAGTATGTGTGCTATTCCATATTTGACCAAAATGGTCATTTATCTCCTCAAGAAATTTCGCGGAAAAAGCATTTTTTTAAAACTTAATTTTCTCAAATCCCAAAATTATTTCAGATATTGGACTAATAGTGCCTTATTATGGACCCTTCAGACTACCATGTGTATAGGGTGTAGTATGTGTGCTATTTCATATTTGACCAAAATGGTCATTTATCTCCTCAAGAAATTTCGCTGAAAATGCATTTTTTAAAACTTAATTTTCTCAAATCCCAAAATTATTTCAGATATTGGACTTATAGTGCCTTATTATGGACCCTTCAGACTACCATATGTATAGGGTGTAGTATGTGTGCTATTCCATATTTGACCAAAATGGTCATTTATCTTCTCAAGAAATTTCGCTGAAAAAGCATTTTTTAAAACTTAATTTTCTCAAATCCCAAAATTATTTCAGATATTGGACTAATAGTGCATTATTATGGACCCTTCAGACTACCATGTGTATAGGGTGTAGTATGTGTGCTATTCCATATTTGACCAATATGGTCATTTATCTTCTCAAGAAATTTCGCTGAAAAAGCATTTTTTTAAAACTTAATTTTCTCAAATCCCAAAATTATTTCAGATATTGGACTTATAGTGCCTTATTATGGACCCTTCAGACTACCATGTGTATAGGGTGTAGTATGTGTGCTATTCCATATTTGACCAAAATGGTCATTTATCTTCTCAAGAAATTTCGCTGAAAAAGCATTTTTTTAAAACTCAATTTTCTCAAATTCCAAAATTATTTCAGATATTGGACTTATAGTGCCTTATTATGGACCCTTAAGACTACCATGTGTATAGGGTGTAGTATGTGTGCTATTCCATATTTGACCAAAATGGTCATTTATCTTCTCAAGAAATTTCGCTGAAAAAACATTTTTTTAAAACTTAATTTTCTCAAATCCCAAAATTATTTCAGATATTGGACTTATAGTGCCTTATTATGGACCCTTCAAATTACCATGTGTATAGGGTGTAGTATGCGTGCTACTCCATATTTGACCAAAATGGTCATTTATCTTCTAAAGAAATTTGGCTGAAAAAGCATTTTTTTAAAACTTAATTTTCTCAAATCCCAAAATTATTTCAGATATTGGACTTACAGTGCCTTATTATAGACCCTTCAGACTATCATGTGTAGGGTGTAGTATGTGTGCTATTCCATATTTGACCAAAATGGTCATTTATCTCCTCAAGAAATTTCGCTGAAAAAGCATTTTTTTAAAACTTAATTTTCTCAAATCCCAAAATTATTTTAGATATTGGACTAATAGTGCCTTATTATGGAGCCTTCAGACTACCATGTGTATAGGGTGTAGTATGTGTGCTATTCCATATTTGACCAAAATGGTCATTTATCTCCTCAAGAAATTTCGCTGAAAAAGCATTTTTTAAAACTTAATTTTCTCAAATCCCAAAATTATTTCAGATATTGGACTAATAGTGCATTATTATGGACCCCTCAGACTACCATGTGTATAGGGTGTAGTATGTGTGCTATTCCATATTTGACCAATATGGTCATTTATCTTCTCAAGAAATTTCGCTGAAAAAGCATTTTTTTAAAACTTAATTTTCTCAAATCCCAAAATTATTTCAGATATTGGACTTATAGTGCCTTATTATGGACCCTTCAGACTACCATGTGTATAGGGTGTAGTATGTGTGCTATTCCATATTTGACCAAAATGGTCATTTATCTTCTCAAGAAATTTCGCTGAAAAAGCATTTTTTTAAAACTTAATTTTCTCAAATCCCAAAATTATTTCAGATATTGGACTAATAGTGCATTATTATGGACCCTTCAGACTACCATGTGTATAGGGTGTAGTATGTGTGCTATTCCATATTTGACCAATATGGTCATTTATCTTCTCAAGAAATTTCGCTGAAAAAGCATTTTTTTAAAAATTTAATTTTCTCAAATCCCAAAATTATTTCAGATATTGGACTTATAGTGCCTTATTATGGACCCTTCAAACTACCATGTGTATAGGGTGTAGTATGTGTGCTATTCCATATTTGACCAAAATGGTCATTTATCTTCTAAAGAAATTTCGCTGAAAAAGCATTTTTTTAAAACTTAATTTTCTCAAATCCCAAAATTATTTCAGATATTGGACTTATAGTGCCTTATTATGGAACCTTCCGACTACCATGTGTATAGGGTGTAGTATGTGTGCTATTCCATATTTGACCTAAATGGTCATTTATCTCCTCAAGAAATTTCGCTGAAAAAGCATTTTTTTAAACTTAATTTTCTCAAATCCCAGAATTATTTCAGATATTGGACTTATAGTGCCTTATTATGGACCCTTCAGACTACCATGTGTATAGGGTGTAGTATGTGTGCTATGCCATATTTGACCAAAATGGTCATTTATCTTCTCAAGAAATTTCGCTGAAAAAGCATTTTTTTAAAACTTAATTTTCTCAAATCCTAAAATTATTTCAAATATTGGACTAATAGTGCCTTATTATGGACCCTTCAGACTACCATGTGTATAGGGTGTAGTATGTGTGCTTTTCCATATTTGACCAAAATGGTCATTTATCTCCTTAAGAAATTTCGCTGAAAAAACATTTTTTTAAAACTTAATTTTCTGAAATCCCAAAATTATTTCAGATATTGGACTTATAGTGCCTTATTATGGACCCTTCAGACTACCATGTGTATAGGGTGTAGTATGTGTGCTATGCCATATTTGACCAAAATGGTCATTTATCTTCTCAAGAAATTTCGCTAAAAAAGCATTTTTTTAAAACTTAATTTTCTCAAATCCTAAAATTATTTCAAATATTGGACTAATAGTGCCTTATTATGGACCCTTCAGACTACCATGTGTATAGGGTGTAGTATGTGTGCTTTTCCATATTTGACCAAAATGGTCATTTATCTCCTTAAGAAATTTCGCTGAAAAAACATTTTTTTAAAACTTAATTTTCTGAAATCCCAAAATTATTTCAGATATTGGACTTATAGTGCCTTATTATGGACCCTTCAGACTACCATGTGTATAGGGTGTAGTATGTGTGCTATTCCATATTTGACCAAAATGGTCATTTATCTTCTCAAGAAATTTCGCTGAAAAAGCATTTTTTAAAACTTAATTTTCTCAAATCCCAAAATTATTTCAGATATTGGACTAATAGTGCATTATTATGGACCCTTCAGACTACCATGTGTATAGGGTGTAGTATGTGTGCTATTCCATATTTGACCAATATGGTCATTTATCTTCTCAAGTAATTTCGCTGAAAAAGCATTTTTTTAAAACTTAATTTTCTCAAATCCCAAAATTATTACAGATATTGGACTTATAGTGCCTTATTATGGACCCTTCAGACTACCATGTGTATAGGGTGTAGTATGTGTGCTATTCCATATTTTTAAAACTTAATTTTCTCAAATCCCAAAATTATTTCAGATATTGGACTTATAGTGCCTTATTATGGACCCTTCAGACTACCATGTGTATAGGGTGTAGTATGTGTGCTATTCCATATTTGACCAAAATGGTCATTTATCTTCTCAAGAAATTTCGCTGAAAAAGCATTTTTTTAAAACTTAATTTTCTCAAATCCCAAAATTATTTCAGATATTGGACTAATAGTGCATTATTATGGACCCTTCAGACTACCATGTGTATAGGGTGTAGTATGTGTGCTATTCCATATTTGACCAATATGGTCATTTATCTTCTCAAGAAATTTCGCTGAAAAAGCATTTTTTAAAACTTAATTTTCTCAAGTCCCAAAATTATTTCAGATATTGGACTAATAGTGCATTATTATGGACCCTTCAGACTACCATGTGTATAGGGTGTAGTATGTGTGCTATTCCATATTTGACCAATATGGTCATTTATCTTCTCAAGAAATTTCGCTGAAAAAGCATTTTTTTAAATATTAATTTTCTCAAATCCCAAAATTATTTCAGATATTGGACTTATAGTGCCTTATTATGGACCCTTCCGACTACCATGTGTATAGGGTGTAGTATGTGGGCTATTCCATATTTGACCTAAATGGTCATTTATCTCCTCAAGAAATTTCGCGGAAAAAGCATTTTTTAAAACTTAATTTTCTCAAATCCCAAAATTATTTCAGATATTGGACTAATAGTGCCTTATTATGGACCCTTCAGACTACCATGTGTATAGGGTGTAGTATGTGTGCTATTCCATATTTGACCAAAATGGTCATTTATCTCCTCAAGAAATTTCGCTGAAAAAGCATTTTTTAAAACTTAATTTTCTCAAATCCCAAAATTATTTCAGATATTGGACTTATAGTGCCTTATTATGGACCCTTCAGACTACCATGTGTATAGGGTGTAGTATGTGTGCTATTCCATATTTGACCAATATGGTCATTTATCTCCTCAAGAAATTTTGCTGAAAAACCATTTTTTAAAACTTAATTTTCTCAAATCCCAAAATTATTTCAGATATTGGACTAATAGTGCCTTATTATGGACCCTTCAGACTACCATGTGTATAGGGTGTAGTATGTGTGCAAAGAGAACGGGTGTGCTTTGAACTGAGCTCCGCAGTTTATTTTAATTTATTTAAATAAACACAATCCTTATACTTGATAAACGGAAATTTACAAGTGTTAAACAAAAATTAACAAAAACTTTAACAATTTTGAAATAAATCACACCATAAAACATATATAAAATAAACATAAACAATATTCTTTTTCCTACTTGGCTTGGTTTTAAGTGAAATAAAGTCTGTTTCTTAAACAAGTGAATCATAAACAAAGAACAAAAAACAAAAAAAAAAAAACAAAAAAAAAAACAAATACATCACATACAAGAACAAATTTGGATGTTTTAAAAACAAGTGAACAAAGCAAAATAACAATTTTTACAACAATAATAACTCCTAGTTACAAGCAATCATACATGCATAACTTTATCTTCTTTTGATAGTTTGGTTAATGACGTTTAACAGTTTGAAATTCATTGCTTTAAAAGTTTGGTAACATATGTGCATTTCACCCGTTAATTTCAAATTTTTGCTTTCTAGTTATTTATTGAGAAAATAAAATTTCTTAAAGTGCTCAACAAAACGAGAAATAATTTCGCCAATACAACATTTTCTAAATTATAAACAAGCTCTAATTTCTACAATAAATAAAGTCGCTGGTATAATTCAACTCCATGTATAATTTAAGAAACAAAAATAAGATGGCTGCTAATACACAAGAGTTTCGTTCAACAACTACATCAACTTTTGGCACTCCCCCTCATAGTCACACACAAGAGAGTTTACAAAATTGTCAATTTGGTAGTTCACGCCTAGCCCATATAGACTCACCCTTCAAGATGATAAATATTATGGATAAACGTTTCGAGCGACTCACTGAGCAAATTGAATGCGTGATAGAGAAAAAACTCAGCGAATACAGGGAAGAGTTATTAAGTCATCTAGATAAGAGACTGAATATTATAAAGAATGAACTACTTCTAATTAATGAAAGAGTTTCTGCTCTAGAAACAGTTGCAATTGATGTTAAAATTATGCAGCAGGAAATTGCATCCTTAAAACTCAAGGAATGACTGGTCATGTGAGTGAGCTACAGAATGAAATAAAGAAATTAAAGATTCAATCACTAAAACATTCAAATTCTGTTGTTGCCTGTGATATACGTATAAACCGCATTCCTTTTACTGCAAATGAAGACCTTCACTCCATATTTGACACTATCTGTAAAACATTAAATATTCCTACGCTTAAATTGCAATCTATTCATCGTTTACATAATAGAAATAGCAGAAACACTGGTAACCCTCCTGATAGTGTAATAATTGCAAAATTAATGTCGCCGTATGATAAAAATTTTCTTCCGAAATCCTTAAGTGTTTATAAAAATCAGAATTCTAACTTAACCTTAGATATTTTTGGTTTTCATTCTGATGGGAAAAACAAATATTTTTACCTGCATGAAAACCTTACAACTGAAAATTTCAAAATACTTCGGGAAGCAGTCAGTATGAAAAAGCTGAAACGTCTTCAGTCAGCGTATTCTTTTCGAGGGCTTGTTTATGTCAAACGAGTGGATGCTGATAACCCAATTTGCGTTGAAAGCATTGACGCTCTTAATCAAATTTTTTGCTCAAATGAAGACGCTAGATTATTATCTTGACATAATGATATATTGTTTAATAGTCTTGTTAACTAAAAATGTTGTTATTGCTTCTATTATTTCAATTGTTATGACCTTAATTATCTTTACTAATATTGTTATTATTATGATTATTTTTATTATAATTACCATGACTGTTATTTTTATGAACCGATGTGTAACTCTACTTAATGTTTTCTACTTGTACTCCTTTAATCTTTACAGCTATTTTTCATACCTCTATTGTTCTATATTCTCACGTGTAACATTCTTTGTTCTTGACTCTGTCTATGTAATGGTTTTTGATGTGTCAGCTTGATCAAAGATATGGTGTTGCTGAAAGGAATTCTGCTTTATTGAATATTCTCTCTAAACAAAGAAATGGTTTAAACATAGTTCACTTCAATGCTAGGAGTCTGCATGGTTTAAAGTTAGATGATGTGAGGTTTACCTTTGAAAATTCAAATATTGATGTTATTTGTGTAACTGAAACTTGGTTTCATAATGATGTGTCTACTGCTTATTATGGTATAAAGGGATATACTCTCTATCATAACAATAGGAGTGACAAAATAGGTGGTGGCGTAGCTATATATTGCAAGTCCAGTATTAAATCTGAATATGTCAGCAAGTCAATCAACCTTGAACCAGGAGTTGAATTTCTTAACATTGAAATTTATGACAATAAAACTAGAGTTCTGGTGTCATGTGTATATAACCCCAAAAAAAAAATATGATCTTAGTCCTTTTTTACTGATTTTGACACCTATATTATAGATTATAATTTTTATGTCACTTGTGGGGATTTTAATATTAATTTGTTCAGTGATGATAATCATAAAGCAAATTTGCTTAACTACGTAAGTTCGGTTGGTCTCTCAATTGTTAATCGCCAAATGCCTACACGTTTTTCAACAAATTGTGTCCCAAGCTTACTTGATTTGTTTCTGCTATCAGATACTAACTGCTTACTGTTATTTGATCAAATATCATTTGTATCATATCATGACCTTCTGTTTTGCTCTGTTAATATAAATCTTAATAAAACTGAGACTTCACGTTTGATATCGTATAGAGACTTTAAATCAATTAATTATTCTATGTTATTTTCTGACCTTCTTAATCACAACTTAACTGATTGCTGGTATGAGTCAACAGTAGATGATAAGTTAGATGTATTTCTAACATCAGTTCTAGAAATTTATAACCAACATTTACCAGTGCGTACTTTTTACATCAAAAGTTGTTCTTGTCCGTGGTTTAATACAACTGTGAAGCAGTCAATTCGTGAGCGCAATTTCTGTTATAATAGATGGAAAAAAAACCCATCTAATTGTAACAGAGCTTTATATAACAGGGTTAGAAATCGAGCTAACTTGGCTACAAGAAAGGCAAAGAAACTTTATTTTTCACGAAAGCTAAGCACGTCCTTACCATCTGGTAAGCTTTGGAAAAATATCAAAAGTTTAGGAGTCTTTTCGAGAGGAAACTCGGATTGCCTTTTAGATCCTTAAACTCTAAACGAGTTCTTTTCTGTAAATGATCCAAACAAACCGGACTTATATACTATTCAGCCTACTTATTATTGCCCGAATAAGTTCCGGTTCTCCACTGTTTCTGATGACGAAGTCTTTAGAACTGTGATGAGCATTCGCTCTAATGCTATTGGTGAGGATGGTGTATGTATACGATTTCTAAAAATAATTTTACCGTATGTTGTTGGATTTATTACACATATCATAAATCATTGCTTCACAACTTCTACCTTTCCTAAAGTATGGAAAAGTGGCAGGATTATACCGGTTGCAAAAACGAACTTACCGTCTGCCCTTAGTGACTTTAGGCCAATAAGTATACTGCCTGTTCTTGGAAAAGTTTGTGAAACAATAATGTCTCGACAAATGATTGATTTCATCAATGTAAATTGTTTGCTGTCTCCGCTGCAATCTGGGTTTCGTTCAAACCATAGTTGTACTACTGCAGTGCTAAAAGTAATTGATGATATCAGACCGGCTTATGATATGGATGACTTTTCCCTTATGTGCTTATTAGATTTCTCAAAGGTTTGATAGAGTTAATCATGCAATTCTTTGTAAAAAACTAGAATGCTTCTTTAGGTTTGACCACTGCGCAGTGTTGCTAATAAGAAACTACTTATCTGAACGTTTACAGAAAGTGGTTGTTGGTTCGAGGGAGTCAAGCTTTATGTGCGTGAATTCTGGAGTTCCACAAGGCTCAGTTCTTGGGCCTTTGCTGTTCAGTATTTTTATCAACGATATTTTTAATGTAGTTAAATTTGTTAATATTCATGCGTATGCTGATGATATCCAACTTTACACATGTTGCCGCATTGGTCTTGTTGACGATATATGTTATAAACTTAATGAGGACCTAAATGATGTTTGCATGTGGGCTAAAAGGAACAACCTTACGCTTAACCCAACCAAATCGGCAGGAACAAGCTCCATTTCAACCAGCTTCCAACTGTTAAGTTAGGTGATACTCCACTTGTTTATGTGGAAAAGTTAAATATTTAGGATTTATCCTCAACTCGTCGTTAACATGCTGTGATCACATTAACAATACAGTGCGTAGAGTGTATCTAACACTACGTAATTTAAGAATAACCTCAAATTACACACCAATAGATGTAGAGAAACGTCTTGTATTACAACTAATTGTACCTATTATCACTAGCTCTGCTGAAGTATATAGCAAATTAGACTCGAATTGGCTTCATAAGTTAGAAGTTTCATTCAACAATGCGACGCGATATGTATATGGTATTCACAGATTTCACAGTATCTCGTCCTGGAGAAGTATGATTCTTGGTTGTGACCTATTGGACTATCTAAAAATGCGCAACTTGATTTTTCTGCACAAATTAATAAGTATCCAATCACCTGGCTATTTGTTTAACAAAATCTCATTTGGAAGGTCAGCCTGGGGTTTGTTGTTAATACCACCAAGGTACAACCATCTAAACGCAAGTAGATTCTTCTTCATCAATGCCATAAAGCTCTGGAACTCATTATCCGCAAACATAAAACTCATTGCTGACAGACAGGGTTTTAAGAAATCCCTCATGGAATTTTTTATACGTGATATATAGTCCGACTCATTCTCCCTCTTTCTATCTTATTCTTCATCGACTAAATTTTTCTAATAAAGTTATTCTATTCCATCTTTCTTTTTTTATATTCTTGATAAATATTTTAATTTTTATTTTTTATTATTATTCCATTCCTTATTATTTATTTAGTTTTTTTTTGTTTTTAATTTATTTGTTTTCTTAATTTTTAAATTTTTTGTTAGTTTTTAATACAAATTGCTATATTGTAATTTTTATGTAATACCATTACCCGTTATGTAATACCACTGGACTGTAAAAGAATTTCATTCTTAAAGTCATGATAGGTAAATAAATAAATAAAAATAAATAAATAAAGAATTATACGATCTGACTGGCTAAACTTTTCACTTTTTCCATATTTGACCAAAATGGTCATTTATCTCCTCAAGAAATTTCGCTGAAAAAGCATTTTTTAAAATTTAATTTTCTCAAATCCCAAAATTATTTCAGATATTGGACTAATAGTGCATTATTATGGACCCTTCAGACTACCATGTGTATAGGGTGTAGTATGTGTGCTATTCCATATTTGACCAATATGGTCATTTATCTTCTCAAGAAATTTCGCTGAAAAAGAATTTTTTTAAAACTTAATTTTCTCAAATCCCAAAATTATTTCAGATATTGGACTTATAGTGCCTAATTATGGACCCTTCAGACTACCATGTGTATAGGGTGTAGTATGTGTGCTATTCCATATTTGACCAAAATGGTCATTTATCTTCTCAAGAAATTTCGCTGAAAAAGCATTTTTTTAAAACTTAATTTTCTCAAATCCCAAAATTATTTCAGATATTGGACTTATAATGCCTTATTATGGACCCTTCAAACTACCATGTGTATAGGGTGTAGTATGTGTGCTATTCCATATTTGACCAAAATGGTCATTTATCTTCTAAAGAAATTTCGCTGAAAAAGCATTTTTTTTAAAACTCAATTTTCTCAAATCCCAAAATTATTTCAGATATTGGACTTACAGTGCCTTATTATAGACCCTTCAGACTACCATGTGTATAGGGTGTACTATGTGTGCTATTCCATATTTGACCAAAATGGTCATTTATCTCCTTAAGAAATTTCGCTGAAAAAGCATTTTTTAAAACTTAATTTTCGCAAATCCCAAAATTATTTCAGATATTGGACATTTAGTGCCTTATTATGGACCCTTCAGACTACCATGTGTATAGGGTATAGTATGTGTGCTATTCCATATTTGACCAAAATGGTCATTTATCTTCTCAAGAAATTTCGCTGAAAAAGCATTTTTTTAAAACTTAATTTTCTCAAATCCCAAAATTATTTCAGATATTGGACTTACAGTGCCTTATTATAGACCCTTCAGACTACCATGTGTATAGGGTGTAGTATGTGTGCTATTCCATATTTGACCAAAATGGTCATTTATCTCCTTAAGAAATTTCGCTGAAAAAGCATTTTTTAAAACTTAATTTTCGCAAATCCCAAAATTATTTCAGATATTGGACATTTAGTGCCTTATTATGGACCCTTCAGACTACCATGTGTATAGGGTATAGTATGTGTGCTATTCCATATTTGACCAAAATGGTCATTTATCTTCTCAAGAAATTTCGCTGAAAAAGCATTTTTTTAAAACTTAATTTTCTCAAATCCCAAAATTATTTCAGATATTGGACTTATAGTGCCTAATTATGGACCCTTCAGACTACCATGTGTATAGGGTGTAGTATGTGTGCTATTCCATATTTGACCAAAATGGTCATTTATCTTCTCAAGAAATTTCGCTGAAAAAGAATTTTTTTAAAACTTAATTTTCTCAAATCCCAAAATTATTTCAGATATTGGACTTATAGTGCCTAATTATGGACCCTTCAGACTACCATGTGTATAGGGTGTAGTATGTGTGCTATTCCATATTTGACCAAAATGGTCATTTATCTTCTCAAGAAATTTCGCTGAAAAAGCATTTTTTTAAAACTTAATTTTCTCAAATCCCAAAATTATTTCAGATATTGGACTTATAGTGCCTTATTATGGACCCTTCAAACTACCATGTGTATAGGGTGTAGTATGTGTGCTATTCCATATTTGACCAATATGGTCATTTATCTTCTCAAGAAATTTCGCTGAAAAAGCATTTTTTTAAAACTTAATTTTCTCAAATCCCAAAATTATTTCAGATATTGGACTTATAGTGCCTAATTATGGAACCTTCAGACTACCATGTGTATAGGGTGTAGTATGTGTGCTATTCCATATTTGACCAAAATGGTCATTTATCTTCTGAAGAAATTTCGCTGAAAAAGCATTTTTTTAAAACTTAATTTTCTCAAATCCCAAAATTATTTCAGATATTGGACTTATAGTGCCTTATTATGGACCCTTAAGACTACCATGTGTATAGGGTGTAGTATGTGTGCTATTCCATATTTAACCAAAATGGTCATTTATCTTCTCAAGAAATTTCGCTGAAAAAGCATTTTTTTAAAACTTAATTTTCTCAAATCCCAAAATTATTTCAGATATTGGACTTATAGTGCCTTATTATGGACCCTTCAAACTACCATGTGTATAGGGTGTAGTATGTGTGCTATTCCATATTTGACCAAAATGGTCATTTATCTTCTAAAGAAATTTCGCTGAAAAAGCATTTTTTTAAAACTCAATTTTCTCAAATCCCAAAATTATTTCAGATATTGGACTTACAGTGCCTTATTATAGACCCTTCAGACTACCATGTGTATAGGGTGTAGTATGTGTGCTATTCCATATTTGACCAAACTGGTCATTTATCTCCTTATGAAATTTCGCTGAAAAAGCATTTTTTAAAACTTAATTTTCGCAAATCCCAAAATTATTTCAGATATTGGACATTTAGTGCCTTATTATGGACCCTTCAGACTACCATGTGTATAGGGTATAGTATGTGTGCTATTCCATATTTGACCAAAATGGTCATTTATCTTCTCAAGAAATATCGCTGAAAAAGCATTTTTTTAAAACTAAATTTTCTCAAATCCCAAAATTATTTCAGATATTGGTTTAATAGTGCATTATTATGGACCCTTCAGACTACCATGTGTATAGGGTGTAGTATGTGTGCTATTCCATATTTGACCAATATGGTCATTTATCTTCTCAAGAAATTTCGCTGAAAAAGCATTTTTTTAAAACTTAATTTTCTCAAATCCCAAAATTATTTCAGATATTGGACTTATAGTGCCTTATTATGGACCCTTCAGACTACCATGTGTATAGGGTGTAGTATGTGTGCTATTCCATATTTTTAAAACTTAATTTTCTCAAATCCCAAAATTATTTCAGATATTGGACTTATAGTGCCTTATTATGGACCCTTTAGACTACCATGTGTATAGACTGTAGTATGTGTGCTATTCCATATTTGACCAAAATGGTCATTTATCTTCTCAAGAAATTTCGCTGAAAAAGCATTTTTTTAAAACTTAATTTTCTCAAATCCCAAAATTATTTCAGATATTGGACTTATAGTGCCTTATTATGGACCCTTCCTACTACCATGTGTATAGGGTGTAGTATGTGTGCTATTCCATATTTGACCTAAATGGTCATTTATCTCCTCAAGAAATTTCGCTGAAAAAGCATTTTTTAAAACTTAATTTTCTCAAATCCCAAAATTATTTCAGATATTGGACTAATAATGCATTATTATGGACCCTTAAGACTACCATGTGTATAGGGTGTAGTATGTGTGCTATTCCATATTTGACCAAAATGGTCATTTATCTCCTCAAGAAATTTCGCTGAAAAAGCATTTTTTAAAACTTAATTTTCTCAAATCCCAAAATTATTTCAGATATTGGACTTATAGTGCCTTATTATGGACCCTTTAAACTACCATGTGTATAGGGTGTAGTATGTGTGCTATTCCATATTTGACCAAAATGGTCATTTTTCTTCTCAAGAAATGGTCATTTATCTTCTCAAGAAATTTCGCTGAAAAAGCATTTTTGTAAAACTTAATTTTCTCAAATCCCAAAATTATTTCAGATATTGGACTAATAGTGCCTTATTATGGACCCTTCAGACTACCATGTGTATAGGGTGTAGTATGTGTGCTATTCCATATTTGACCAAAATGGTCATTTATCTTCTCAAGAAATTTCGCTGAAAAAGCATTTTTTTAAAACTTAATTTTCTCAAATCCCAAAATTTTTTCAGATATTGGACTTATAGTGCCTTATTATGGACCCTTCAGACTACCATGTGTATAGGGTGTAGTATGTGTGCTATTCCATATTTGACCAAAATGGTCATTTATCTTCTCAAGAAATTTCGCTGAAAAAGCATTTTTTTAAAACTTAATTTTCTCAAATCCCAAAATTATTTCAGATATTGGACTTATAGTGCCTTATTATGGACCCTTCAGACTACCATGTGTATAGGGTGTAGTATGTGTGCTATTCCATATTTGACCAAAATGGTCATTTATCTTCTCAAGAAATTTCGCTGAAAAAGCATTTTTTTAAAACTTAATTTTCTCAAATCCCAAAATTATTTCAGATATTGGACTTATAGTGCCTTATTATGGACCCTTCAGACTACCATGTGTATAGGGTGTAGTATGTGTGCTATTCCATATTTGACCAAAATGGTCATTTATCTTCTCAAGAAATTTCGCTGAAAAAGCATTTTTTTAAAACTTAATTTTCTCAAATCCCAAAATTATTTCAGATATTGGACTAATAGTGCCTTATTGTGGACCCTTCAGACTACCATGTGTATAGGGTGTAGTATGTGTGCTATTCCATATTTGACCAAAATGGTCATTTATCTTCTCAAGAAATTTCGCTGAAAAAGCATTTTTTTAAAACTTAATTTTCTCAAATCCCAAAATTATTTCAGATATTGGACTTATAATGCCTTATTATGGACCCTTAAGACTACCATGTGTATAGGGTGTAGTATGTGTGCTATTCCATATTTGACCAAAATGGTCATTTATCTTCTCAAGAAATTTCGCTGAAAAAGCATTTTTTTAAAACTTAATTTTCTCAAATCCCAAAATTATTTCAGATATTGGACTTATAGTGCCTTATTATGGACCCTTCAAACTACCATGTGTATAGGGTGTAGTATGTGTGCTATTCCATATTTGACCAATATGGTCATTTATCTTCTCAAGAAATTTCGCTGAAAAAGCATTTTTTTAAAACTTAATTTTCTCAAATCCCAAAATTATTTCAGATATTGGACTTATAGTGCCTAATTATGGACCCTTCAGACTACCATGTGTATAGGGTGTAGTATGTGTGCTATTCCATATTTGACCAAAATGGTCATTTATCTTCTCAAGAAATTTCGCTGAAAAAGCATTTTTTTAAAACTTAATTTTCTCAAATCCCAAAATTATTTCAGATATTGGACTTATAGTGCCTTATTATGGACCCTTAAGACTACCATGTGTATAGGGTGTAGTATGTGTGCTATTCCATATTTGACCAAAATGGTCATTTATCTTCTCAAGAAATTTCGCTGAATCCCAAATCCCAAAATTATTTCAGATATTGGACTTATAGTGCCTTATTATGGACCCTTCAAACTACCATGTGTATAGGGTGTAGTATGTGTGCTATTCCATATTTGACCAAAATGGTCATTTATCTTCTAAAGAAATTTCGCTGAAAAAGCATTTTTTTAAAACTTAATTTTCTCAAATCCCAAAATTATTTCAGATATTGGACTTACAGTGCCTTATTATAGACCCTTCAGACTACCATGTGTATAGGGTGTAGTATGTGTGCTATTCCATATTTGACCAAAATGGTCATTTATCTCCTCAAGAAATTTCGCTGAAAAAGCATTTTTTAAAACTTAATTTTCGCAAATCCCAAAATTATTTCAGATATTGGACTTATAGTGCCTTATTATGGACCCTTCAGACTACCATGTGTATAGGGTATAGTATGTGTGCTATTCCATATTTGACCAAAATGGTCATTTATCTTCTCAAGAAATATCGCTGAAAAAGCATTTTTTTAAAACTTAATTTTCTCAAATCCCAAAATTATTTCAGATATTGGACTAATAGTGCATTATTATGGACCCTTCAGACTACCATGTGTATAGGGTGTAGTATGTGTGCTATTCCATATTTGACCAATATGGTCATTTATCTTCTCAAGAAATTTCGCTGAAAAAGCATTTTTTTAAAACTTAATTTTCTCAAATCCCAAAATTATTTCAGATATTGGACTTATAGTGCCTTATTATGGACCCTTCAGACTACCATGTGTATAGGGTGTAGTATGTGTGCTATTCCATATTTTTAAAACTTAATTTTCTCAAATCCTAAAATTATTTCAGATATTGGACTTATAGTGCCTTATTATGGACCCTTTAGACTACCATGTGTATAGGGTGTAGTATATGTGCTATTCCATATTTGACCAAAATGGTCATTTATCTTCTCAAGAAATTTCGCTGAAAAAGCATTTTTTTAAAACTTAATTTTCTCAAATCCCAAAATTATTTCAGATATTGGACTTATAGTGCCTTATTATGGACCCTTCCTATTACCATGTGTATAGGGTGTAGTATGTGTGCTGTTCCATATTTGACCAAAATGGTCATTTATCTCCTCAAGAAATTTCGCTGAAAAAGCATTTTTTAAAACTTAATTTTCTCAAATCCCAAAATTATTTTAGATATTGGACTTATAGTGCCTTATTATGGACCCTTTAAACTACCATGTGTATAGGGTGTAGTATGTGTGCTATTCCATATTTGACCAAAATGGTCATTTTTCTTAACTTAATTTTCTCAAATCCCAAAATTATTTCAGATATTGGACTAATAGTGCCTTATTATGGACCCTTCAGACTACCCTACCATGTGTATAGGGTGTAGTATGTGTGCTATTCCATATTTGACCAAAATGGTCATTTATCTTCTCAAGAAATTTCGCTGAAAAAGCATTTTTTTAAAACTTAATTTTCTCAAATCCCAAAATTATTTCAGATATTGGACTTATAGTGCCTTATTATGGACCCTTCAGACTACCATGTGTATAGGGTGTAGTATGTGTGCTATTCCATATTTGACCAAAATGGGCATTTATCTTCTCAAGAAATTTCGCTGAAAAAGCATTTTTTTAAAACTTAATTTTCTCAAATCCCAAAATTATTTCAGATATTGGACTTATAGTGCCTTATTATGGACTCTTCAGACTACCATATGGATAGGGTGTAGTATGTGTGCTATTCCATATTTGACCATGATAAAATATATAGCAAGCCTTGAACAACATGTATGAAGTTATTTAAAATTTTTATGTACTGTTTTTTTTTTTTTTTTTATTCATTCTCATTGTGAACTTCATATCGTTTAAATCAAATTAAATTTCTTTTATATTTTAAACTAAATTTCAAACCAAAATAAAATTTATCAGGTTATGGGCCCAGAACCCTATAGCGCACTCCATTTTTAAAAAGAAAAAGTGTAAAGGATAAAAAAACAAAAAATTTTAAATTACAAGCAAAACGAGTGCTCCTGCAATCCAAATTGAAAAATTGGATGAGCATAATTATGACAGCTGGTCTATTCAGATGCGGAGTGTATTGATACATAGCGGTTTCTGGAAAATTGTTAATGGTGTGGTCAAGAAACCAGCAGAGGCTTCAGAAATATCCACATGGGAATCAAATGATGAGAAAGCATTGGCGTCCATATTTTTGAGTGTTAAGCCAACACAGTTGGGGTACATACGTAGTTGTACAACGTCTCATGAAGCATGGAAAAAATTGGAAGGGATATATATGCCTCGTGGTCCAATACAGAAAGTTTTCTTATACAAAAGATTAGTTAACCTAAAATTGGCAGAGAATGGTAATGTAGTTCAACATGTAAATGAGTTTACGGAAATCTGTGAGAAGCTGGAGGAAGTGAACATAAAAATCCAGGAGGAGCTTCTCGTTATTATGTTATTGTCAAGTCTTCCCAAAGAATTCGATAATTTTGTCATAGCAATGGAAACGCGTGACGATCTTCCTAAATTGCCTATTTTAAAACAGAAGCTTTTGGAAGAAGGAAAAAGGCGGTGTGAAAAAGAAGAAGAACCAATACAGCAAGCATTTACAGCAAGAGCGTTCACTAAAAAAGACGATAAGAAATTAAGAAATAACAACAGCAAGAATTTTAAAGGTAAATGTTTTGTGTGTGGGACAACGGGACACTACGCTAATAAATGTAAAAAGGTAAAAAATAACGAAAAGACCCAAGCAATGGCAATGCTAGCAGCGACAGATGCATCAGCTTACGATAGTAAAAAATGGTATGTTGATAGTGGAGCCTCATCGCATATGTGCAACAGTCGCGAAATGTTCCACAATTTTCAAGAGCACAACGAGATCATCTCACTGGCTGGCAACAAACACATAAGTGCGATAGGAAAAGGTGATCTATACCTTAAATATAAGAACTACAATATTTTACTTGAAAATGTTTTGTACTCTCCGGTGATACAAGCAAACTTTATTTCTGTAAGTAAAGCTGTTGGTAGAGGTTTGACCGTGCATTTTGATGCAAAAAGGGCAACGATTAAGAGAGCAGACGGAGATGTTGTTTTGAAAGCTGAGCGAAAAAATAATATGTTTGAATTCAACAACAATATAAAACATAGGTTATTTTATTCACGCAACGATAAGACTTATGTTTGGCACTATCGATACGGACATTTGAATTTCAAAAGCCTTTCTGATTTATTTCATAAGAAAATGGTAAATGGCATGAAGTTGGAGAGCACAGATATGACAGATTGTAAAACTTGTATGTTGAGTAAAATTCATACTTTGCCATTTCCTAAGGAGTCAGATACAAAATCAAAAGAGTTATTGGAACTTGTTCATTGTGATGTGTGTGGACCATTTCGTGAAAGATCTGTAGCAGGTTCGAAATACTTTGTTTCTTTCATAGACGACAAGTCGAGAAGAATTTTTGTTTATTTCATTACAAACAAAAGTGACGTGTTTGAAAAATTTAAAGCTTTTAAAGCTATGGTCGAACGTCAAACCGCATGTAAAATAAAAGCAATACGAACTGATAACGGGAAAGAATTCGTAAATTCAAGTTTCAACAACTTTTTAGAGACAGAAGGAATCAGTAGACAGCTAACTGTCCCCTATACGCCCCAGCAAAATGGAGTCGCAGAGCGAGCAAACAGAACTCTGGTAGAGATGGCGAGATCGATGATGGTGCATGCTAACGTTAAAAGATTTTTATGGGCAGAGGCAGTAAACACCGCAGTTTACATTAGAAACAGGTGCCCAACACGATATCTTCAGAACATGACACCATACGAAGCATAGACTGGGAGAAAGCCTAGTGTTCAACATTTAAGAGTTTTAGGTTGCTGTGCTGTTGCTCTTGATAAAACTGGGTCTAAATAAAAGTTCGATGCTAAAGGAAATGAATACATAATGGTCGGGTATTCAAACGTAGCGAAAGCATACCGTTTATACGATGTTAAAAAACACAAAGTGTTCGAGCATCGTGACGTACTTTTTAATGAAGTCACTTTCGGAAGTGATGACGTCACAAGCGAAACCAAGGACGATTATGCTAAGGACTTTATGAGTCTTACGTTTGACTGCCAAAAGGAACAAACTGTTGATTCTGTTGAAGATAACACCAATGTGCTAAATGAAGATGAGGACGATAATCTTGATGATAGTTTTAATACTGCTGATGAAGCTGATAAAGAAGATGAAAACATTAAACTAGCGCCAATTATAAGGCCAGGTAGGCCAAGAATATTACGAACGGGTAAGCCTGGAAGACCAAAAAAGCAGTACAATGAATTGTGTACTGCTATAGATGAAAATTTACCACAATCTCTTGAACAGGCACTTTCTAGCAAAGATAGCGAGAAATGGATTAATGCAATGAATGCTGAATTTGATGCTCTTCGAAAAAACAAAACGTGGTCCTTAGTGGATCTTCCAAGTGGTAAAAAAGCTATTCCCTGCAAGTGGGTTTACACAATTAAGAAGGATGCTAACGGTAAAATTGAAAGGTATAAGGCGCGTTTGGTAGCGAAAGGATGTAGGCAACGTTTTGGAATAGATTTCTATGAAACATTTTCCCCTGTTGCACGTTATTCAACAATTCGAATTCTCTTAGCTTTAGCAGTAAAAGAAAGAATGCACCTTCATCAACTTGATGTAAGCACGGCATATTTGAATAGCAACTTGCAAGATGAAGTATATATGCAACAACCGGATAACTTTGAAGACAAAAGGCACCCAAACAAAGTTTTACGACTCCATAAAGCGATTTATGGTCTAAAGCAAAGCGGAAAAGAATGGAATGCAAAATTAGACTCAACTCTCCGCAAATTAAATCTTATACCATGCAACAATGAGCCTTGCTTATATAAGGGTGAACGAAATGGAAAACTAATTCTTATTGCAGTGTATGTTGATGATTTAATTGTGGGCTGCTCTGATAAGTCTATTGTTATCGACATAAAGAAAAGCATTTCTCAAGCATTTGATATCAAAGACAAGGGTCAATTGCGGTATTTTTTGGGTATGGAAATTGAGCGCGAAGGTGAAGTCGGGCCAATAAAGCTATGTCAGAGCCAGTATATTCGTGACACGTTAAAGCAATACAACATGGAAAACTGTAAACCCTTATACGTACCTTTGGAAGCAGGATATCAGGTTAGTTGCAGTAATGAATGTGAAAAAGCTGATCAACACGCATATCAGTCATTAGTTGGTACGCTAATGTATCTTGCAATCTGTACGCGACCGGACATTTTGCACTCCGTTTGTAAAATGGCTCAAAGAAACACTGAGTCACATAAAGAGCACATGACCAAACTGAAGCATATCCTTCGTTACTTGGCTGGAACTATTGACGTAAAATTACAGTTTAATGATGGAACCAACAACTTAGAAGGATTTGTGGATGCTGATTGGGGTGGAAATTATGATGACAGAAATCATTCACAGGCTTCACATTTTATTTTTGTGGATGTCTCATTACATGGGAGTCCAGGAAGCAGTCATCAGTGGCACTTAGCAGTACAGAAGCCGAGTATATGGCAGTTTCAGATGCAGCGAAAGAAGCAATTTATTTAAAACGGCTTCTACAGGAGATTAGTGCAATCGATGATGGTCCAGTAGTTATTCACGTTGATAATCAAGGAGCACAAAAGTTAGCTGAAAACCCTATATATCACAAGAGGAGCAAGCATATCGACATTAGATTTCAGCACATACGAGAGTTAGTTCAAAACAAAGAGGTTAAATTAGAATATTGTCCAACCGCTGATATGATTGCTGATGTGATGACGAAGAATTTATCAAGAGTAAAACACTTTAATTTTGTAAATTTAATGAATTTAAAATGATTACTTTTTGTGAAATAACATTCATCCATGTTGAGGAGGAGTGATAAAATATATAGCAAGCCTTGAACAACATGTATGAAGTTATTTAAAATTTTTATGTATTGCCTTTTTTTTATTCATTCTCATTGTGAACTTCATATCGTTTAAATCAAATTAAATTTCTTTTATATTTTAAACTAAATTTCAAACCAAAATAAAATTTATCAGACCAAAATGGTCATTTATCTTCTCTAGAAATTTCGCTGAAAAAGCATTTTTTTAAAACTTAATTTTCTCAAATCCCAAAATTATTTCAGATATTGGACTAATAGTGCCTTATTATGGACCCTTCAGACTACCATGTGTATAGGGTGTAGTATGTGTGCTATTCCATATTTGACCAAAATGGTCATTTATCTTCTCAAGAAATTTCGCTGAAAAAGCATTTTTTTAAAACTTAATTTTCTCAAATCCCAAAATTATTTCAGATATTGGACTTATAGTGCCTTATTATGGACCCTTCAGACTACCATGTGTATAGGGTGTAGTATGTGTGCTATTCCATATTTTTAAAACTTATTTTCTCAAATCCCAAAATTATTTCAGATATTGAACTTATAGTGCCTTATTATGGACCCTTCAGACTACCATGTGTATAGGGTGTAGTATGTGTGCTATTCCCTATTTGACCAAAATGGTCATTTATCTTCTCAAGAAATTTCGCTGAAAAAACAATTTTTTAAAACTTGATTTTCTCAAATCCCAAAATTATTTCAGATATTGGACTTATAGTGCCTTATTATGGACCCTTCAGACTACCATGTGTATAGGGTGTAGTATGTGTGCTGTTCCATATTTGACCAAAATGGTCATTTATCTTCTCAAGAAATTTCACTGAAAAACCATTTTTTTAAAACATAATTTTCTCAAATCCCAAAATTATTTCAGATATTGGACTAATAGTGCCTGTAATACATGCACTATGCTGCGGATATTGTTATACCATGGTTAATTCCGATATACACAGCATGTATTACATGGTCGTATATCCCTGAACCGTGGACTTTTTGCTCTGTTGTCTTCATTCCCAAGGGAGGGAAGACTTCGCACACTGAACCGAAGGACTTTAGACCTATAAGTCTATCCTCCTTCCTTTTGAAAACTCTGGAACGGATAATTGACCTTCACTTGAGAAGGACGATTAATACGGACCGACTCTCCGCCTCTCAACACGCGTATGTCAAGGGCAGATCTGTTGAGACGGCACTACACACGCTTGTGGGATGCATAGAGAAATCCCTAGAGCATAAGGAATATACATTGGTTGCCTTTCTAGATATAGAAGGGGCATTTAACAATGTGAAACCAGAGGCCATCACGGTGGCCCTGGAGGGACTGAACGTAAGTCGGTCGATTATAGGCTTTGTATGGAATCTATTGACAAATAGGGTCATTACTACCAGCATGGGGCTAGCTATCATACACAGGGTAGCTAAGCGAGGTACACCACAAGGGGGGGTATTATCTCCCCTTCTCTGGAACCTCGCCATGAACGCATTACTGACAGAAATGGACTGCAAGGGGTTCAGGACTGTGGCATATGCGGATGACGTTGCGGTTGCTGTATCGGGAAAATATCTCGACACGCTATCGCAACGTCTACAAACGGCGCTAGGCTGCGTCAGTAGGTGGTGTACTGAGAGTGGGCTTAGCGCGAACGCTAGGAAAACGGAGCTTGTGCTTTTCACGAGAAGAAACAAGATTCCGGCCTTTCCACTACCACTCCTTAATGGAGTGGAGCTTGGGTTGTCTGACAGAGCGAAGTATCTAGGTATCATCCTGGACTCCAAACTGTCGTGGACCCCAAATGTCCGCTTTAGGGCGGACAGGGCCTCAGTGGCTTCGTATGTGTGTAGGAGGGCCGCAGGCAAACACTGGGGTATTAACCCGAGGACGTCGTACTGGCTCTTTGACACGGTAATAAAACCTATACTAAAGTATGGGGCGCTAGTATGGTGGCCCGCATTGGGCAAACTGGCTAACTGCAGTATATTGAACAGGGTACTGCGCACCTCGGCCTTGATGGTCACTGGTGCAATACGCACCACCCCGTCGGGGGCCCTTTTTACAATGCTGCACTGGCTGCCGGTTGATCTTATGGCCAAACAATTGGCCATGAACTCGGCGGTCAGACTGGATGCAGCGGTGGCATGGAGGTCAGGGGACTTTGTACATCCGGCCATCTTGGGCCATTCCTCGGTTATTCCTGACAACATCGATTACTGCACTCCCACCCCCATGTCCGACATTGATTTCGCGGCATCAACGTCAGGCACGTCGAGTATGCCTCATGGAGATGTGCTTGATGTCTATACTGACGGGTCAAAATCGGACACGGGGGTTGGAGGGGGCGTCTTCAT